>SNQJ01S0031845.1:160386-174126 GCA_010110895.2 Picea sitchensis
ATGTCTGCCCTCTTACAACTAGTACAAGATATGCATAATCATTAGGGTTGATTTTAGGGGTTAAATTTCGCTCATGGGCTAATTTTCCATGGTTTTTCCAAAAATAAGATTTGCTATTTTAAAAATGATTCACCTAAATTCTATAGGATAAATTTATTTTACCTTAAAAATCGCCAAAATTTTATAAAAACTATATAAAATCCTTAGAAATTTGAATATTTTTACAAAAATATCGCCAAACGTTTATAGTTGGCATATGAAGGATTAGTAAGATTCGCCAAGGTTTCTACATTTTAAAATAATTTTTCATCCTTAAAATCATCCTTGATAATTGTATGATAGTGTATGAATGAAAGGGATCTGTCTCCCCTCTCACCCCTGGAGCTTCATCCTCTTCTGCACCTCCCTTTAGAAATCCGATTGAAAATAATTTTCATCCTAAATCTATCTTGCCTCGAAGTTGGTGTAACTTCTGCGAGGAACACCACGAGGAAGCCACATGTGAGGTAAGGAAGAGTGCCAGAGATAAGATCTTTGGTAAAAGACCAGAAATTACTATCGTTGTCCTAGATTTTGCAGAGCCAGAAGATGTCATGATCATCAATAGTAGGAACAAAGCCTATGCTCCCAAGGGAAAATTTGATCCTCCCTGCAATTCTTCTGCCTGAGCTCATCCTCACCTGCTGCTACCGTTCAGGTTCCTAAGGTTCCTGATAGTCAAGGAACAACTTCCCCTCTCCCCTCTTCCAAGTACAATATCTTGAATCAGTTGACCAAAATCAAGGCAGATGGAACCCTTCTATACATGGTTGCTATCCCTGAACAACATATGCATCTTAAACAATTCATGGAAGGAAAAGATTCCGTTGTAGACAATATTTCTGAAGAGGTAAACAAAGAGGATTCATCTGTAAATAAAGTAGGTGTACATAACTTTAAATACCTTGTAAAAAACCCCCCTTTTCAATTTCTGTAAAGATTATGGATACAATTGCCCATTGTTGCCTCATTGATGGTGGTTTGGGCCCAAGTGTGATGTCGAAGATTATTATGGAAGAGATAAGCTTGTCTTGTACAAATGAAAAATCCAAAAGAATGCTCTCCTATAATAGTCTACAACAAATGACCATAGGTGAGATTAAAGATGCGACCTTAGTTTTGTGTGCACACCCTGAAATAAGGACAACGCTTAGAATTCAGGTAATTGATATGCCAGTAAGCAATTATTCAATCATCTTGGGAAGATATTGACAAACTTTAATAGATGGATACCTCTCACTCGACGAAACACATTTATCCGTTCCTCAGAATGGTAAAAATATTATAGTACTTAGAGAGGGAAGGATTTCACCTTACACAGGAGTGTACCACAACCTAATGTAAACTACATCGAAGAGGACCTAGGGGTGTATTCCATCTTTGCTGAAGAGGATAAAATTCCTTTGGAACAAATTGATTTAGATGATGGTATGTGGCACATGCACTTTGATGGTTCATTCTCTAATGATGGTAACAAAGTTGGCATTAGCTTAAATTCTCCTATAGAAAAAATCCACAACTTTTCTTATAAGTTGGAGTTTGCTTGCACAAACAATGTCACTGAATTCAAAGCTTTATTACTAGGCATTGAAAACACCTATAATTTTGGTTGTGGTCACCTTTCAATTTTTGGGGATTTCGAGCTTGTTGTGAACCTTGTACATAAGATTTAATCCCCTAGCAACAAGTTGATGAAACTATATACCCAAACAGTTTGGGCGCTTATCTAAAACCTTTTATATTTAAACATCACTCATGTCAAGAGAGAATTAAACTCAATGGCTGACCGATTAGCTGTTTTTGTAGCCTCCCCTAATTGACAACTTCTACACACAGACCTGATTGTACCTTTCAATCTCTATATCGTCCACATATCCCTGACAATATAGAATCTTGATAGGTCTTCCCAAACGATGAGATAATTTGTGATTTTATTCAAAATGAACATTTTAAGCCCAAGGAAATTATATCCATAGAAGATAACAAAGTTCCCAAGGGCTTGACTCGTCTAGAGAGTTCATTTTCATCGAGTGATGTAGGAAATGAAGAGAAACAAAAAGAAGAGGAGTCAGAAAGGAAGGTGGGTGAAACCATATCCTTGAACATTGGGGAACCCGAGGCTACAAAGAATGTTAAAATAGGTGCCTGATGTTCTGATAAAGAAGAAATGAAGTTTGCCAAGCCACTTGGTGGATTTCAAGATGTTTTTGCTTGGTCTTATGAGGATCTTCATGGTTTTGATCCTAGTCTCATACAACATGCTATCCCCATTGAGGAAGGCATGAAACCAGTTAAGAAGAAACAAAGACCTATTAACTCTACATTTAAAGCAACTTTTCAAAGGGAGTTGGAAAATTTCTTAAGGGATGGGATGATCTTTCAGGTCTAGTACCCGGAATGGGTTTCCAATTGGGTAACTTTTTCGAAGGCCAATGATCATATTAGAACCTGCACTAATTTTCACACATTCCATCAGGCTATTATGAAAAATCCCTTCCCTCCCCCTAATATGGAAATGATTCTACAACAGGTTGCAAAGTCACAGATGAGGCCCTTAGTTAACAATTTTTTTGGTTACAATCAAATCAAGGGAAAAGGGGCAGATGCTTACAAAATCACCTTTATCATTGATTGGGGTACCGTGACTTATAAAAATATGCTTCTTGGCTTAATAGATGCAAGTACCACTTTCAAAATGGGCGGATGCTTAGAAAACCACCTTTATCACTGAATGGGGTACCATGACTTATAAACATATGCTTCCTGGCTTAACTGATGCAAGTACCACTTTCAAAATACCTATACAAATAACTCTTGGTGAATTGATCAATATTCATATTTATCTTTATGATCTAATTATATACGTTAAAGGGATGTTAATTATCTCAGAGGTTCAAGTGTTATTTTCAGGTCCCTTCAAAATTTCTTTTGTCCTGGATACTAACTCTTACATTCTAAAGGATTTACGGGAGCAATTGTTTTCCTACAACACTAACGGGTCTCACTTGAAACATTACGTGGGACCAACTTGAAAAGTTCTAATGCTTTTTTGATTTTCTATATATTAGTAGTTTAGCTCTACTTTCATTTTTCCACTGTTTTTTTATTTCTGCTTACAAGTAGTTTGATTTTCGCTTTCTGTTTTTGACATTTTCCTACTGCTTTTACATTTCTGTCATTTTATTTTCTACTATTTTAAATCTTAATTCTATCATGATTTTTATTACTTTTTCATCTTTTAGTCGATTTTGGTAAACATTAAGATGCTGGATCAGTTTTTCCATAGTGACACACCTGCAGGATATTGTCAGTCAATCACCATCAAGATTACACAACTGTTACGGTGTTTCCCTGAAAGCACTTGAATTTGCTATCTGCTTTCACTATTGTCTTTTAAAAAAATTGGTTATCTCCCGCTTTTGCTTTCCATTTCTTCATCCATTTGAGAATTTAAAAGAGCAACTCCATAATTTTTCTCCTTGAAGTAAAGAGCGTATTCCTGTTGAACGATTATGCACATAGTGGTAAAACCCCTCATACTTAGCATTTTTCACGAGTTATTCCCAAATTCCCGATAATTTTCCCATTAAATCCACTCACTTCCCCCTGTGACATAATATTCTTGGTTATATATTCTTGACCTATTGTTCTTGGTCTGTGAAACCATGAGTTCTGAGTTCTAAATCTGTTGAAAACAAATTTCCCTGTGGATTCGCCAGTTTGTTGATGATAAAAATCGCAGTGATGATTCTTCTCGCAAAGTATTGCTAAAGCCTATTATTATAAGCTAACAATATATATATATAATACTAGCAGGTGGGACCCCCTTGTAGATTGAAAGATCACATCTAGTTCTTATTTGATGCTTATGGTACTGTTCAACATTGCTTACAGGTTTGAGCATGATTGATGTTCAAATGTTGGTTCTATTCATAACAAATGGGTGATGGGAATTTCATGTTATGTGTGAGTGTCCTTATTTTAAACTCTCATATCCATGTCACAAAGGCTTATGTGAAATGTTATTTTTATTGCGCCATGATCTATTATACATTACACTTGCACAAAACATGTGTTAGTCATGGAAAAGGATAATAAACCTATGGAAAAATCTAAAAGGGAAATTAAACTATGCTACTATGCTACACTACATGCATTAAATTAAATGTATTGTTGATTATTACTAGCTAACAGGGTTAGTGGCTATATGACTTGTTGGCTTATATGGAAAAACATGTGACATGCATTATGGTTGGCAATGGTTAATATGACATAGTATGGCGGATTTTGGATGTTGGTTTCAATGCATGGTTTAATTGAATGAATTAATGGAAGGTTGGCTGGCGTGTACTAAGAAATTTAATGAGTGGGGGTGGAGGCGATGTGCATTTACTGCACGTCACTCATACTCGTTCCACTGGCCATCACCCTAGCTTGGATATTGTTCAACTGTGTTTTACTGTGGTTAAGCTCCGATTTTCAAGTAGAGGAAGAACTGCTCGGCCAAGCTCACATTTTTGAGGTTTTCTTGGTTAATAGGTATGCCTTTTCGCCATCCATGAATTTGTTCTAGTTATGAAATAGATATTGGCTCAGGATGTATGGGTCCGTTCTTTCCTTGAGACTAGAAACTATGTAAAATTATGTTTTTATCTAGAATGGTTGTTGTGTGGTTTTCATTACGATGATGGTTGAAGTCACAATTTTTATTGATTATTTTGAGTACTAGAATCCATGATGGCTCTCTGTCATCCTTACTGGTTCTAGTTGGAGGGTTTCATTTGGTCAATATTGGATGGTTGTTTCCACACTTTTCTTGTCACTATACCCAGTCGTTTTGCTGATTATGGGGTTGTTGGGTTTGAACCACCTTGTGTCACTATGTATCGTTTCACGTGGGTATGGGTTTGTTCATGCTACTGATGGTTGCACAGTGGGTTATGATGCTATTATGCCTAGGGGTTTACTTAGGGTTGATTTATATTTCTCGGATATGTTTTATCTCAACATTCTTCGGGTTGATTGGGAAAACCATGAGGGTTATACCCTGCGTGTTCTCAGTGTTATTATAGGACCAAAATGAAGCCTTGCTCCTCTGTCATAGTCTCTCCTATATCACCTTGTTTGCGAAGTTATTGGTGGTATACCCTGTGTGTCCACCGTATGATCTCAGGGGTTCTCACCTGATGTTTGGGGTCAAATATAGTTCCCCTGTGTTGTTCCACAGAGCGAACCCTTGATTACTCAAAGCTTTGATAAATGAAGCCTGTCAGGTATTGTTGATTTTTATGAGTTTATGGTGCATCGATGATGGTGCTCGATTGTTGGCTCATCTCTGATTGATTATGTTGAGAGTGGTTTTGGTTATTGTATTTAGCCACTACATTGGCTATTATAACATTCGAATTGATAGATCAACATGGTTAATTAGTTGATTGGAGAAATGGGATTAAATACACAGTCACTATCTTTTACATTGTAATAATTGAATTGTCAACCCAACATTAGTTTATAATTGATTAAATCATAGTGATTCTTCACGCATGATGCGTTGGTATGTGTGTCCTTCCTACAACATGTTAGGTTGAGTTGGTGGTTGCTGTGACTGTGTGTTTTAAATTGCCAAATGGGAGTATTGCATCGTGATAATTGTGGCGTGGCTATCCACTGTATATGCTATGGATATTGTTTGATTGCACCATCATCGGTGGTTATAGGTTTTATAATAATATGGTTTTGTTGCAGTTGACTGAATTGAGAAATGGATTTAGGTATACTGTCGTTGTTTCCTTGTATTGGATTGATAGTTCAACATCGTTTGATGTTTAAATACAGAGTAAATAGACATGTACAGTCGCAGTAATTCTATTGCGTTTTGTTGAATGGTCTGTGTATCCTACAACATCGTATAAGTCGAAGTAGTGATTGATGTGCCTTTAAATGGAAAGTCAATGTTATTGCAATTTGATATATTGATGATTGTTTGTTGACTGCCCACTGTGTATAGTTGATGGATATAATGCATTATATAAGAGATGAGCACAAATTCTCTGACAGTGTGGTCCCATTACAACTTAATTGTTAAATGGAATTGATGAATAAAATCAGGCATGATTTTTGTGTCTGTGTTTGATGAATGAAATAATTTATGGACAGTGGTTGATGTGTTGATGCTGAACAAGGTGGAATTAGGTGACTGTGTATTCATTTGGGAATTGTTTTAAAACATTAAATGGATAAATGAGAAGAAACAAAACTTTTCCACAGGTTATTGTGGAATGCATATTGTCTTGTTTGGTGACACTGTATTAGATATTTGATTGCGAACAATAAACAAGTTGATACACAAAATTGATTGAATTATACATAGTAGTTGTTTAATTGAGCACAATGATTATTTGGTTGGTGTTGGACCTTTTGCGTTTAATATAGAATAGATTTATGGATTACTTAATTAATTTTATGAACACTATCCTCTCTCTTTCCCTACCATTATTTCACTTTTAGTTAATTACAATCCCCTCGCCTTCCCACATTCATTTTTTCACTCCCTGTTCTTCAAATTAAATTACAGTTAAGAGAGTTCTGTATTGAAATAGTTTGAAATCACAGTTTCTTGGTTGGATCACAATGATATGCTCTTTGGTTTACATTAAAGTTGATTGTTTGTTGTCTTTGAGCAGTAACCATGTTTCTTTTCCCCCTCATTTTAACATTTTTTTTCGCTCAATACAAACCTCTCACACATCCCAAAACCTTTTGTTCACCCCCTTCTCATTAAAAACAGTTAATCAATTTGTATGGATTGGATTGCATGAGCCTGATATGTTGTTGAGCCAAAATGTATTTCATATTTTTAAGGAGTTGTCATGTATGGTTGTTAAAAGAACTATTTGGTAATCAATCATGCATGAAGGAATGAGTTTTTTCATCTGAGGTACCCATGGCAGAGGTAACTGAGGAAGAGGAAATTGGAACAGGGGCCCTAGAAGGCCTAGATTCTCCATTCACTTCGATGCTGACTCACAAGGGTTAGGCCATCTTTTTCAGGATGGATTTTTCAATTGGATTGGGAAATGAGTGGTCCAACCTAGGCTTGAAAGACCTCCCTTCCAAGATCCACAAGCCCCTGGTATTCCCGTACCCCGTCGTGTCTCATTGCAACCAATGGTTCCCGAAAATGACGGATGGCAAGAGATTGTCCACCCAACAGTCTCCCAACATCGTGGTTGGCCCAATTTGTCTTTACCTTCTCACCCTCCTATCAATCAGATTGTACAAGCTGCCCCTTTCCACTCACCAGTTCAGTCCTCTCATGCTAGCAAAAGGTTGAAAACTAAGGCTCACTACGCCCTTTACAAAGGAAAATCCACTGCTGCCCCTTCCTCACCCTCCAATGGCTATGATAAATCCGTGTCTTCCTGTATGCATTTGAGGGATGATTTTTCTCATGTGATCAATAATATTAAACCTAAAGGATTAGCACAACCAAAGGAAAATCCAGAGAGATCGAGGGGTGACAATAGTAACAAAGGAAATATTGCATCTCAGAGTGGACAATATGGATTTTAAATTTGATTTTATTTATTGTTGATAATAGTTGACTTCAGAAGTTTTGGTTCATTCCTTAATTTATCACAATCCTAATTTTTTTTTATGATAGTAGGGTCTTATTGTAGACAACAAGATTCAGGGATGACTTACATCATTCAGACACTTGTTTTTCAGAGGTGTTGATCTATCTTTGATATTCTGTGTAGACTTGTCTGTTTGTGAATTATGTTTCATCATTGACAAAGGCTATTGTGCAAAGTCGAGTGGACAACAATCTGTGGAAAATTGATCCATCTTTTAGAGTTCAGTTTTTGATTTTATGTCAGAGGTCCTTTTGTATGTTCCATTGTGGACATCTAAATTTGACTTTGGTCCAAAACTTCTTCATGAAATTTTGTAAAGATAATGACTCTTTGGTGAATTGGAATGAAATAAATGATTTCTTTATGTCTCATCTGTCTTGATTGTCATATTGGTGTTTTTTCCTTGGTCTCTACATTTATTTCAAAAACTRTTATATTCAGAAAATCATATAAAAATGAWTTTTCCAACAAGCTTTTATTTATAAAAAGACTTGCCTAAGCACTTGTAATCAATACTTATGAGTTAGTATATAAATTTTGATGGCTATAAACATAGGGTGACATTCTCGTCTATTTTTCTTTAGCCAAACAAAATCTRAAAATGCTTGAGTAAGATTATTTCATATATTTTCCTCAACAAGAGTCAGATTTGCATATGATTTAAAGACTTTCACTTCGACCACCAAATATTGCTTTGAGAGGAAATCAATAGTGTTATGCCAAGGGCTCTTATGGACGTTGTGCCACTTCCTGGTATCATTCTTTGTCTTTTCGGTGTCCTTCTTTGCTTACGACTTGGACTAGTTGTCCAGATACTGTCCATATTTGCTTTGTCTTTTGTTCTATAGGTTGGGGCCACCCTTTATTGGTTTTTGGTGGGAGGGGTTCCCAACCCCAAATTGTTGCATCTTTTGTTTGAGCTTCTGATTGATTTTGACAACATATCAATAGGCCGCACCCAAGGATGAGATGTCCAGAAATTCTATTTCAGTCTAGATGTATCTATGCAGAGGAAAATGATACTTGAGCACCAGATGTCGCTCTGAATATTTGATACCCATCTTGGTGCGCAAGGTATGGAAGATATTTGTGAAGTCTGACACTGTTTGGTATCTTTCTTGCCACAATGTGGTCCATTTGGTATACAAGTCGTCATAACTTCTTACAGGGTAGTATTTTTCATTAATATCATCACTAAAGGATTCCTAGGTGACCACGATTGTAAATAATGAGGGTTTCTCTATTTTCTTTTGCTCACAGAAAGTTTTCCACCAATATTTGACATGGGGATTGACTTTGAGGAGTGCAAAAGCAATTTTTTCTCTATTTGAAAGTCATGGACAGAAAAATACCATTCTAGTAGATTCAACCACTTGTCTACAACGTCTGCGTCTATCTGACCTTCAAATATAAGAATATCGAAGTTGATTTGTACGTTGAAGGGGGTGGCGCCTTCGCTCGAGGAAGATGAGTCGCCTGTTGGTAGCCGCCGAAGGAGTTGCGCGAAACTATCCATCATCTCATTCCTCTGTTGTATGAGAGATTCCTCAAGAAACATTTTGAAAGGATCTCCTGTCCCATAATCTTTCTTTTATTCTACATTGAGAGGTCATTTGGGTGTGCGAGAGCTTTTGTCCTCAAGAGAAACAAGCTTGAGACCTGATTCTTTGTACCCTGACCTCGTTGGGGACATGCATTAAGACGACAAGGAGCAGACCACTCTGATACCATTGATCTGTATTTTATGAGAAAAACAAAATGAATACAAATTATTAAAATATGCTTAACACAGAATAACAAAGATACAATAAAACTGTTTTTTTATTGAGTAAGGAAATACGCTGAAACTGTAAAATGCAGCAGAAAACAAGCTTGCTGGAATGGTGGCGATTTATCTCTGAGAAGAGATGTGTCAACTGTGCTCATTCGTAAGAAGATGATTACAATGAGGCTCTTAAGGCATTTTTAAAATAAGCAGGAATGTCAAAAACCTAGACATCCAAAAACCTAACCCTAGGAGATGAAGCATCAAAAGTATTGAGGGCTCCGTTTGGGTAAGTTAGTACATCAACTTCCCGGGGTCGTAACCTTTGCATAAGATCTCCATTTTAGGCACACAATAGACCATTGGAAAGGCCTATCCGAGGAATACACATTTTGATGCATTTTTGGATTAATGAGAGGGGGGGTGAATCAGTAATAAATAGGTTTAATCATTTTTAACCATATAATCCAAGTGTTATATCAATGTAGCATTATCATCCAATAATTGTAGAGTAAATAAGCAATGAAAAAATGAACAATCATACACATACACAATACACCAATGTTTTATGTGGAAACCCAAATCAGGAGAAAACCATTGAATTCTTTTTCTTATATGTCTTGAAGAATTACATTCATTGGAAGAACCAAATTCCTTTGTTTTCTAGATGCAACTGGAAGGGGGCTCCAACCCCCTAGTTTCTCAGGCTACAACCCGAGGGAAGCTCCAACTCCCCAATTCTCTAGCTACAACCAGAAGGAGTCTACAGCCCTCTATTTTCTCCGGCTACAACTAGAAGGTGGCTACAACCACTTGTCCTTGCCCCGTCCTGCCACCCTGAAGTAGAAGTAGAATGATGGAACTACTGTCAACCTGTCACTATGAGATATACCACTGGAAATTTGTACCAATAAATCTGATCCATGCATCAACCATGCAGCAACCCGTACCTCAACTTGTACCATAAACAAGTGCATCAACCATGCACGAACCTATACCAAACAACCTATGATCAACCTATACCAATCATGTGTCAACTATTCATCAACTATGACTCATCAATATGTACCAACATCATCAACTATACATCTCAGGTATGTGCCAACTCATCAACTACTTGTCTCAAGCATGTACTCAACATGTAACTCAACCGAAAGCCCTCATCAATTTCATCATCCAAATATGATTTGTAGCTCTGTAATAGACCTAGTGTATATGATCACATTCCTGCAAACCTTCCTTAAATTTAACAACAAGAGACTAGCATTTTCATCAAACTTTTCTTTAGTGTTACATGCCTAGTTTTGGATTAGTCAACAACCCTAAATTGAAGTAATCATAACTTTGAACATGTAATCTATAAAGATCTAAAACTGATATAAAATATTCTTCAGTGTGTTTTATGCAATTCCTCCAAGTGTCACTACTTGGAATCTCTCAGAAAAGAAGTTATAGCAAAAATGGCATACCTTGAGGAATTCTGGCTTATTCTAGAGAGAGACCTTGTAGAGCATGCCCCACACAAAATGTTTGTTGAATCGATATGAAAATGTGAAAAAAAATACTAAATACTATACTCTAACCAAAAAATTTGGTTTCACTAAATTTGGATCTATTATGAAGAATTTATAACGTTTTTACCCAAAACACATGGTTTTGACTAGTTTCAGGAGTAGCCACAAACCCTAGTTTCCACGGATTGTAACTCCAAAAATACAAAGAAACACAAGATGAATTTTTTACCACATAGGATTGGATATGTTTACTCAATGGAATAGCAATTTAAAGGTCTGAATCATTACAGAAAAAAAATTATGGCGAAAATGGTGAGATGACTTGAAAAAAACATTCCTTAGAAAGCACCATCAAAAGAATTTATCCTTCTTTGCATTTTGGCCTTCTTTTCTTCACCTTCACTCAGAATTATGGTTTAGATATCCTTGGTTACCTAAGACACCTATAGATATTCAATATTCTCAAGTGTGTATTAAATGAGAGATCCTTGCCTCTTATTTATACTCTCCAAGTAGCTTCCTTAAAAACATCTTTTATGTCACTTGGCCGACTTTACTTATTTTAGGGTTAACCCACTTCTAATTTCTCCATTAATTTTTTTATTGAAATAATTTATTTTGTATTAAATTTGAATTATAATACACTCATCACTTCACTTTATTATTTATCCTTTAAAAATCTCTTAAACCACTTTGACTACTTTGACCTTTTGGAGCTTCTAGATGACATATGAGGGTCCTCCAACTTCGTAAGGCCATAACTCTCAAACCGTGAAAAGTTATGTGACGTTCCACATACCACCAGAAATGACATGACATGTAATATCCATATAGAATAGTATTATCTTAAAATATATCATAACTCATACCATTACCCATCAAACAAACTTGGTTCCATAACTCAAACCTGGGGTCTCCAACTTCTCATGGTCATAACTCGCTAACCGCAAGGAGTTATGTTACGTTCCACATACCACCAGAAATGGCATGACAAGCACTATCCATATAGGATAATTTACTTGACAAATTCACTGTCCTTCATCTCATTATTCCACAACTAAGCATGGGTTCTCTTACTCCGCAAAATGTCTTTCCATGAGGGCTTTCACCACAAGGGGACCACTTTGGAGTTCATCCATATTTACTTCTTATTAACCATGAAAAAACAATAATGAGTCATATTTACATCAAACAATATTGGGTCCATTACCCAAACCTTTGTGCTACAAGGCTTTCTTCAAGGGTTGACATCAATGACAACCAATCTTAATCAACTTCAGAGAGCCCTAAAAACGCTATTTAGGGCCTCAAAATGGCCTCGTAAGTCAGGGACCCAAAAACTAGGAAACAAACTGCCAAACTCAAAAATTGCCAAAATGAACAGTTGGAATAGGTGGGAGACCACCGACATCCATTTGGATCATGATGGCTACTTGAGTTCTCTTTTGAGTTATCTTACAATCATCCTAATAGGCTAGTCCTTATGGTTTTGTGATTTTTTGAGATCGGTTACATTTACATCATCCGTTGGTAAAGGTCGTTATTTCCAACTCTTGCATATAAGTTAGGTGTTCACTCCTAGCTTTCTGCATTTAGTTATATTTTCCGCTTTTTCTTAGGATCGACCCCATCAAAGTGCGACACATAACCTTCTCTTCTTCTTTATAAGTGTCGTAATTAGGTGGTAGAGCCTACCTCTACATGGATGCCCTAGACAGATCCTCGTTGCTTTTTGGCGTCCATGATATGAATTTAACTATAGGCTTGGGAGTCCTTGTTAGTCCTGTCATGATTACATATTGAAGCTTCATTCTTCTTGATAATCATAATTCTTGGCCTTACCCATGATACTCCCTCATGGGCACACTTTGTCAGTTTTCAAGGTCACTTTAAATTTTGAAAGCAACATCCAACAAGACTATATTTGTTCTTTTCGATCTCATTTGGATTACTTTGAGAAAAGTAGCCCCCTGAAGTCTTCTTTAAGCCCTTTTTAGACTCTCTAAAAAAGAAAAGATTGTCGAGCGATCTTTTTTTCCTTTATGCTCGTGAAATTCAAATTTGAAGGCACATTTGTCCGACGATAGTTTACCTCTTTTTCGGTCTGGATGACTAATTTTACGAATAAATGTATGCTCTAGGAACTTTTGTTCACTAGAAGAGTATTCTCAGGCATAAGTTTAACCATTTTTCGGGCCTGAGGGGTTAAATTTTCAAAAAAGGAACATTCTTCTTGGTTTTGGTTTATCACCTTTTTCGGGCCTTGGAGATTACTTATGAAAAATGAACCCCTGTGGAGTCCATATTTAATCTCTTTTCAAAGTCCCTAAAATTGAAAAGATTGCCGAGTGACCTTGTTTCCTTCACAATCGTTAAATTGGTCTAGAAAGAACATCTACTTGGAATGAGTTTAACCTTTTTTTCAGCCAGTAGATTATTGCAGAAAAATGTACACCTAGAGAGACTTGTCTTGCAAGGAGATTTCTCCTTAGTTGTATTTTAGACTTTTTTGGGCTAAGGAGACTAAACTTAGAAAAAAGGTTGTGAGTCCATAGTTAAGCTATTTTCAGACTCCTTAAAATTGAAAAGATCGTTGAGTGATCTTGTCTCAATCACACTTGTTAAAATGGTTTTGAAGAGACTTCTTTTCGGTATAATTTTAACCCTTTTTCGAACTGACTAGACTACTTGAGAAAAATGTACTCCTTGGAGTCTTGTTTTGATGTTTTTCAAATTCTCTAAACGTGAAAAACCATCGAGTTTACCTTCTCTGGGATCATAAAAA
>SNQJ01S0031845.1:176467-189136 GCA_010110895.2 Picea sitchensis
TTACTTCTTATCAACCATGAAAAAAAAATAATGAGTCATATTTACATCAAACACTATTGGGTACATTACCCAAACCTTTGTGCTACGGGTCTTTCTTCAAGGGTTGACATCAATGACAACCAACCTTTATCAACATAACCAACATATCCTGAAGAGGGGGAGTGCCTTTTTCATTCACAGATGTGGGTGAAGGGGACCCCACTGCATTTTATTGTTGATACCAGAAGCCAAAAGAACCTCATCTCAACAAAGTTCATCAAATAGTTGGGATTGTCGATAACACCACACCTGCATCCATAAAACATCTGGTGGCTTCGCCAAGGATGAGATCTCCGTGTCAACCAACAGTTTCTATTATCATACGACATCCAACCCTTCAAGGATGAGGTATTATGTTATGTTTCCCCACTGAATGTATGTGATTTCCTCTTGGGCCAACCATACATGTGGAGACGCCTTGTTGTTTATGAGTCTCGACCCCATAGTGTCATTTTTACTTTGGGGGGTCATCTCTACAGAGTACCAGAGGTAGTTCCAACTATTGTTCCACCTAAACAGTGATGCAAGGTAGTATCTCATACTACAAAATTCAGCTTCTTCACAATCTGTTCAAAAGGGGAAAAAAAGGACAATGCAACCACTACAGCCTCGCCCCAAGCACCTTCTATCCAAAGGAAGCAGGTCGATAAGATTGTGGAAAAGAACAAAGATTCCTTCTGCACACATGCATCTCATGTAGCCAGACTGGTTAAAAAGGTCCAACCTTTCCAACCACATATTCATGACAACCTTCAACAAGCTAAGCAACGCAACTTCTCCAACAAGGCAAGCAACTCATCAAAATGCAGATTCAGATTCAACAAACGCTTTTCCCTCTCCCCCGGGCACTCAATGCAATGGATATCATTTCTTCCTAAGGAGGGAGTATTGATCGAGGTGGATATCGGTGGCCACCTACCTTTTCCAACTGGCACAAAACCGTTTTGTGGCAATTTTGGCAATTTACTATTTTTAACAGTTTTAACTTCCGGGGCCATTTTGAGGGTCTAAATGAAGGTTTTTTGGGATCGAGCTTCACAATTATAGTCAAATGAATAATTGAGACCCCAAAATGAATCTCCTTGAAAATACCTTTCCAACGGGCTATCATACGCCTAAAACGGAGATCGTATGCAAAAGTTACGACCCTGAGAAGTTGATGTACTAACTTACCTAGATGGAGCCCACATGACTTTTGGCGCTTCATCTCCTAGGGTTAGTTTTTTGGATGTCTAGGGTTTTTGGAATTCCTATTTATTGTAAAAATTCCTTCAGAGCCTCATTGTAATCATCTTCTTGCGAATGTGAGTAGCCGTCACATCTCTTCTCAGAGATAAGCTTCCACCATTCTAGCGAGTCTTTCACTCTGTATTTTTACTATCTTTGTACATTTACTTCATTAATAGAAATCATGTATTACTGTATATCTATGACTCTTGTTATATTTCCGATATGTATCTGTTATATTGTTGTCTCTCTTGCAATATCTCTGAATATTTTTGTGTTATATCTCCGCTCTCATTTCGTGCCGAAAATAATTCGGATCAGTGGTATCAGAGCAGGCTTCTCTTGATCATGTTTTAGTGCATGTCCCCGACGAGGTCCGAGTAAAATTGCTCTTGCACACCAAAGAAATCCTCAATGGCGGAAGAAAATAAAAATGATGGAGCAAATGATCCTATCAATATGTTGCTTGAGCAAGCTCTCACGCGACAGAGGGACGAAATGATGGAGAATTTTTCCCACATCCTTCAACGCTTGCCGATAGCAACAGACGCATCTTCATCAAGTGGCCACTTTGGAAGCACCTCGCTTTTCAAGGTACAAGTTAATTTTTATATTCCTATATTTGAAGGATAGATAGATGCAGATGCCCTAGACAAATGGTTAAATCTGCTAGATGGTTATTTCTCTGTTTACCATTTTTTCGATAGGGAAAAGATCACCTTCGCACTCCTTAAAGATCTCCCCCATGTCAAACATTGGTGGGAAACTTACTATGAGAAAAGTTCCATAGAGGAGTTTGGAATATATGGAGCCGAGCCCACTTGGGATTTTTTTATGGATGCGGTAAAGGAACAGTATTACCCTATTGGCAGCTACGAGGACCAATACATGAGATGGACCACACTACGACAAGAGAGGGGCCAAGTAGTTCCAGAGTTCACCAATACCTTCCATACCTTGTGCACCAAGATGGGTATCAAAGACTCCGAATGACATTTGGTTATGAAATACCGTGGGGCTTTACACATAAATGTCCAAACTGAAATGGATTTTCTTGACATCTCATCACTCGGTGCTGCTTATCGATATTCTATTAAAATCGAGAAAAAATTTAAGCACTAGAACAAATGGGAGTTCAGGTTTGCAAATCTGCAAAAACCAAAGTATAACAAAGACGACCCTAACAAACAACCTCTCGAAAACCAGTCCAAGCCACATGAAAAGAAGGGTCATGGGAAGACAAAGAAGGACACCGAAAAATGGTGCGATTTCCACAAAATCCACTATCACAACACCGATTAATGTCTCTCAAAACAGTCATTGGTGACCGAGATCAAAGATAAGGAGCCGAACCTTGATTTAGAATATGATTATGAAAATACTGGTAAAAGATAGATCATTGACGCAGACCCCACTGCTATTTTCATGACCACAACAATTCAACAAGAAGAACCAACAGATCCTGAAGAGGGGGAGCGCCTTTTTCATTCAAAGATGTGGGTGAAGGGGACCCCACTGCATTTTATTGTTGATAGCAGAAGCCAGGATAACCTCATCTCATTAGAGGTCGTCAAACAGTTGGGATTGTCGACAACACCACACCCGCAACCATACAACATCGGGTGGCTTCACCAAGGATGAGATCTCCGTGTCAACCAATAGTGTCAATTATCATACAACATCCAACCCTTCAAGGATGAGGTATTATGTGATGTTGCCAACTGGATGTTTGTGATGTCCTCTTGGGCCAACCATACATGTGGAGACGCCATGTTGTTTATGAGTCTCGACCCCGTAGTGTCATTGTTACTTTGGGGGGTCATCTCTACAGAATACCAGAGGTAGTTCCAACTATTTTTCCACCTAAACAATGTTGCAAGGTAGTATCTCACACTGCAAAATTTAGCTTCTTCACAATCTGTTCAAAAGGGGAACATAAGGACAATGCAACCACTACAACCTCGCCCCAAGAACCTTCTATCCAACAGAAGCAGGTCGACAAGGTTGTAGAAAAGCACAAAGATTCCTTCTACACACAAGCATCTCATGTAGCCAGACTGGTTAAAAAGTTCCAACCCTTCCAGCCACATGTTTGTGACAACCTTCAACAAGCTAAGCAACGCAACTTCTCCAACAAGGTAAACAACTCATCAAGATGCAGATTCAGATTCAACAAACTCTTTTCCCTCTCCCCCAGGAACTCAACGTAATGGATACCATTGCTTCCTAAGAATGGAGGATTGATCCAAGTGGATATCGGTGGCCACTCTCCTTTTCCAACTGGCTCAAAACAATTTTCTGGCAATTTTGACAATTTACTAATTTTAGCAGTTTTAACTTCCGGGGCCATTTTGAGGGCCTAAATGAAGGTTTTTCAGGATATATCTTCTTAATGATAATTGAAGGAATAATTGATCCCCCAAAATGAATCTCCTTGACGATACCTTTCCACCGGGCTACCATACGCCTAAAACAGAGATCGTATGCAAAAGCTACGACCCTGGGAAGTTGATGTGCTAACTTACCCAAACGAGGCCCACATTATTTTTGGCACTTCATCTCCTAGGATTATCTCTTTGGATGTCTAGGGTTTTTGGAATTACCTTTTATTGTAAAAATGCGTTCAAAGCCTCATTGTAATCATCTTCTTGCGAATGCGAGTAACCGTCACATCTCTTCTCAGAGATAAGCTGCCACCATTCTAGCGAGTCGTTCACTCTGTATTTTTATAGTCTCTGTACATTTATTTCATTAATACAAATTGTGTACTACTCTATATATGTGACTCTTGTTATATTTCCGATATATCTATGTTATATTGTTGTCTCTCTTACAATATCTCTGAATATTTATGTGTTATATCTCCACTCTAATTTCGTGCCGAAAATAATCCGGATCAATTTTGATGTCGATTCAAAAGAGTTTAATCAATTGTTGCATACAGGTTTCCTCAACTTGGATGGTCAACAAGCCTACATGCCTCCACCTATCCATGAGAATCCTCACTCGAGCATTGGTATACCGGCCCCAAATCATAATTCTGCTCCTTTAGTTATGCCATAACAAGATGGCTGAAAAGACATTGTACACCCTCCTCCTATACATTCATAAGGTTGGCCAAACATTGACCAACTCCAACATCCTCCTTTTCATACTCGTTCTACTGGTTCATTTCCACCACCACCTCCTCTGCACCCAAACTTACAACCTCAAACCCAAGCTTCGCATGCCCATCATAAAGCCAAAATCATTGATCTTGAAGGAATCCCTAAGGAAGATAAAATAACAACAGCCAAGCCAAAATCATCACAGGAATATTCTCATTCAGTCACTTCCTACATGCAGGAGAATGATCAGAAATTTCCTAAGACAGATTCATCAATTGGAAAGAATGAAGGGGATGAGAGCAGTCATAGGAAGAGAGGGGAAACCTCTAACAATAAATATGTTTTTTCATGATCAGTTTGGTTTATTTTGGCACTTGTACATGGAATTATTTGCACTTTATTTTGGACAGCTTAATGTTTTACAACATATCATTTTTGGGACAATTCATATATATTTTTTTGACAGTTTTATTTTGGAAAACCTTGTATATCGTATGCTTCATGTTTGGACAAATTTATATGATGGATAGATTTTGATTAATTTAATGACTGCCACATGGAGTGACAAGGGGGATCCTATGAATATTCTATCTTATGCATGATACTGACATGGATTATATGATATGGAAAGTGATGTGTCATATTTTTAAGATGGAATATACAAGGACAAAATTGATCATTAATTCATTAAAATCAATTAGGGGGTCCCCACTTATTAGTTTTATTTAGTACCCTTATCATATTATTATTATTATTTATTAATTTACTTTGCAACTCTCCTATTAACTAACTAATTGTTAATTAATGAGTTAAATAAAAGTGGTTGAGTGATTCAACTACCTTGGAGATATTAAATGGAGAAAATTGAACAAAGCAATGAGGGGGACACATTGTTCTGATAAGGTTTTCTCTGACTACCAAGTGATATTTCATTACTACTTCATTCACTTTCTGATCTCTAAAGCTAAAATTTTTATGTGATAATAGAGTTTGTCAAAGGTGACGATAAGTAGGACTAAGAGGAATTGATTTATGATATGCTTCCAGGTTGATTATTTGTTTGATATTCTGTAGACTTCTCTCCATTTCTGGATTAGTTTTCAGTACTGATTAGAATTATTGTGCAGAGTCATAACAGATTCAAACCATGGTAGTGGACTTATTTGTATTCGTCTTGGTTTGATTTGAAGGCATCAATGGTCTATGTGTGTGTTACCTTAGGCTGCTATACTTTCTCCCAATCCATACTCTTGAAGTATTTGAAGTGTATTTTCTAATTTTAGAATGAATGAATAAAATCTTGGATGGTTTTACGACTCAACTTGGTCTTTCTTGATTATATCAAATTTATATCATCTTGCTTCATGTTTTAAAATTGTTATATAAAATCATAATTATTTTTATTGCACTTTGATAAATAATAAAAAAATTAAAAAAATGGTCTCTGAGCTTTATAACCTAGAGGTTAATTGAATTTACAATAAGGCTTTAAAATAGGGTAACAATCCCGCCTATATTGTCCTAGACAGACAATATTCGAAAGATGTTGTGAGGATATCTTCCATATATTTTACTCAACATATTTTTTGGTGGCCATACTGGGGATGAAAAACTCCATTTTCATTTCCTTGGTTTGTATTTTTTGTGCTTTTGTAAATTTATTGTTTATATTCACTACTTTAATTTTTGTTTTCAGACTGTTTATAGCTTGTATGTTTATGTTCAGACTCTTCTTTTGACTCATGACTTTGCCCGTTCAAAGAAAACCCAAATTAGGTAATGGTCTAGAGGATCAAACCAACATTACCTTTACCTTGTATAATCTCATTCTTGAGACTGCTAGTAATCGTGCTGAATTGGATTGTTCTTGGGAAGTGGTCTTTGAAGAAACTTGAATTCGGGAACAATGGGATGCCCACCAAAGGATTATTAGAAACCATCCTCATCATTAATTGTCTATCATGAATGTGCCTACCCTTGATTAATCTAACATTCATGAATACCCTTTCAACCAGAGCAATGTCTCATTCACCTTATTCCAAGAAATCCTCGTAAATTCTCATACTAGGGCTGAGTTACATTGATACTGGGAAGTTATTGCTACATAAGTACGTCTCCAACAAGATATGGATGAACAAAGTAGAATATCCCTCGACGAAATATGACATTAGCACATCTTATATCCTCTTCCTCCCGTATATCTTGATGAATATGAGGTCAATCACCTGAATTTTCTCTCATTCCTGAAGTAGGAAGAAGACAAGTTGTTCAGGAAGGAAAAAAACTTAAGAGTCATCGGTCTTTGTATCATTCAACTAGTTCCTCATCCTCTCTGCTTCCTTATGTCTTCAAAATTTATGGCACTAGTAGTGGACCATGTAGTAGTGGCTCTGTAGGTGGCTCTAGTAGCTCATCCTCCTCACAACCTTCTACCATGACTTCAATCGGAAGTATCTATAGCCATGCTATTCATGTCCAATCTACCACAAATCCAACCAAAGTAATTAAAAAATATGGCTTATTTCAATTTGAGGAAGATGCTAGTACTACTCCGTGGCATGTTTCTTCTCACTTAAATCTTACACCAACAACCAATCCCTTGCTAAAATTCAAAGACCATTTTCCCAACTTCTCAGGAAACGATATTGTCTCTACATATGAGAATTTGACTGATTTTTCAAATTCCTGTCATAACATTGGTGTGAATGACAATGATACTTGCATGCATCTATTTGTCAATTCTCTAGAAGGAAAAGACGTGATGATTTATTTGACTTGCCTCCAAAAATATTATCCACCTGGGTTGAGTTGGTCTACTAGTTCAAGTCCACTTTTGGACAACCCAAGAGTCCAACTAATCGGTTGAAAGAGTATACTAACATTACCTATAACAAGGGTGAAACCATTAAGGATTTCAATATTTGCTTCACCAAGTTATACAATCAAATCCATGAACTAATCATACCTCAAAACCAAGTTGCATTCATGCATTACTATAACACCTTACCATATTCTTATTGTCTCAGATTGGAAGAGAAATCCATAGCAAATATCGGATCTACACTTCAAACTTGTTTGGAGTATGAAGAGCAGCTAAAAAGAACCGATCTTCCTAAGGAAGACTATGCCAAACAAACCAATATGTGTAGAATTTTGTAGCTTATGCAAGTCATTAATAATCACATGATTTATTTTTAAAGGGAGGGAATTAATTCTACTTCCATCATCGAGGCTTCCACCCAGGTTGCTACTAAAAATTTCGTGAGCAATAATTTTCAACCAAAGGCCATATTTACCAGAGTGTGGTGTAACGTTTGCGAGGATAATCACGATGAAGGTGATTGTGAAGTCAATAAAACTTCGAGGGGTCAAATCTTTAGCAAAAAACCAGATACTACCATTCTTGTCTTAGATTGGGCCCCATAGGATGATGTTATGGTAGTTAATACCCGAAATAAATCATATGCCAATGAGGGAAAAGTTGATTCTTCCAAGACTACTTTTTCCCCTTTCACATCCTCTCAAAATACAGGATCACAAGCTGCTCACAATTCTACCAATAATCAAGTCACTGCCCCTTCTTCAAAATATAACATTTTAAATCAGTTGGTTAACATAAAATCTGATGCTACTCTTTTAGATATGGTGACTTTTCTAGAACAACAACACCATCTTATATATTTTATGGAAGGCAAAACTTTCAACATAGCCAATTTGACAGAAGATTACAATGAAGAAGAGTCTTGTGCAAACAAGATAGGTGTAAATAAATTTAGGAGATCTGTAAATTACCCCCCTTTCTTCATTTCTATAAATATTTTAGATAAAATATCCCATTGTTGCATCATTGATGGTGGCTCAGGACCAAGTGTTATGTTAAAGACAATTATGGAAGAGCTAGGCCTCTCTTGTACAAATGAAAACACAAGAAACATGATCTCTTATAATAATCAACAACAATCCAGGATTGGTGAGATCAAAGATGTAACTTTAGTACTTTGCGCACATCCAGAGATATGTACCACTCTTAACATTCAAGTTATCGATATGCATGTCATCAACTAAATTATTTTGGGTATGGATTGGAAAGACCTAACAAGTGGCTAATTTTCCTTAGATGGGTCACATCTATCTATTCGTAAGGATGGAAAGACATTATTGTTCTCATGGAAGATCATATCTCACCTTACATTGAGAAATTTGCTCAATTAAATATCAATTATGTTGAGGAGAGCCTAGGTGTCTACTCTATTTTCATGGAAGAAGATGACATGCAACGTGAATAATTTGACTATGATGATGGAATGTGGCATATGCACTTTGATGGTGCATGCTCTAATGAGGGAAATGGAGCTGGTATTATCCTTTACTCACTTGTAGGAAAAATTCACAACTTCTCCTTCAAGTTATAATTTTCTTGCACCAACAATGTTGTTGAGTTTGAAGCCCTATTGTTAGATATCGATAATGCTTATAATCTGGGTTGTGGTCATGTTACCATTTTTGGTGATTATGAGATTGTTGTCAATATTGTTATAAAAATTTATAATCCTGACAACAAGCTGATGAAAAGGTACACTCAGGTCATTTGGGCCTTGATCTTGAATATGTTATCCTTTAACATCACTCATATAAAAAGGGAACTCAACACAATGGCTGACAGGTTGGTATTTTTTGCTGACTCTCTTACTCGAAAACTTATACCACAACAACCTGATTGCACTTTATGTCTCTATATCATCCACATATATTTGACAATGTTGAGTCATGGTAGGTTTTCCAAAATGACGACAGTATCTGTGCTTTCTTACAGAATGAACCTCTTAATCCTAAGGAAGTTATTTCCATTGAATATGATAAGATTCCAAAGTACTTGAATCCCCTTGAGAGTTCATTCTCAACGAGTGATGTTGGAAAAAAATAAAATTCTTCAGAAGAGGAGTCAAAAAGAAAAGTTGGAGACATTGTCTCCATGAACATTGGAACCTCATATGATCCCAAGATTCTTAAAATAGGAGCCCAGTGTTCATAAGAAGAAAAAGGAAAATTCATGGACTTGTTTTGTGAATTCAAGGATGTCTTTTCTTGGTCGTATGAGGATCTTCGTGGTTTTTATCCCAACGCCATCCAACACACAATTCCTATTAAGGAAGGGGTGAAACATGTAAGGAAGAGACAAAGGCCTGTAAACCCTTCCCTTGAAGCTACTATCATAAAGGAATTTGAAAAATTACTAAAATCGCAAATCATCTTCCCAATAAAGTATTCTGAATGGGTCTCAAATCTGGTTCCCTTACAGAAGAAATATGGTGAGATCATGCTATGTGTCGACTTTCATGATTTAAATAGATCTAGTGTTAAAGATAGCTTTTTGCTTCCCATCATGGAATTGATCTTACAATAGGTGGTTGGGTCTCAAATGATGTCCTTAATTGACAATTGTTTTGCGCATAATCAAATCATAGTCAAGAGGGTTGACAAATATAAAACTACATTTACCACCTGACATGGCACCTTTTCTTACAAACACATGCCTTTTGGCTTGTCTAATGCAGGTGCCACATTTCAGAGAGTTATGCAGATAGATTTTGATGATTTGATAGGTAATATCATTCAAATTTATCTTGATGACTTAATTGTATATTCCAAGAACCAGTCAGATCATTTTGGTCATCTTAGAAAAGTCCTTCCATGTTGCAGAGAATCTGGTATGGAATTGCATCCTTCTAAGTCTATCTTTGGAGTTAGTCAAGGCAAACTCCTCAGTCACATTGTTTCTGATTGTGGTATCAATATTGACCCTGAGAGAGTTACCGCGATTATGAATCTCCCTGCTCCTACTTCTAAACAAGGTGTTCAAACTTTCATGGGCACCATTAAATTTGTAAGGAGGTTTGTCCCTGACTTCACTATGATATTCAAGCACAACCATAGCTTGTTGAAGAAATATAGAAACTTCTCTTGGAATGACGAGGTAGAAAGGGATTTTACAGAAATAAAAAGGCAATCATCTCTACACTAGTTTTAGCCAAGCCAGATTTTAATAAAGACTTCATTATCTATACCAATGCCATAGAAGAAACAATTTCTGCCATTCTTCTGCAAATTGATGACCAAAATCAGAAAAATCCTATAGCCTATATGAGTCAAACTTTATTATATGATGACGTGAAATACACTCTGATTGAAAAACACATTTTGCCTTGGTAAAAACTATAGAAAAATTTAGGTGTTTCATTTTGGCAAGCAAACACATGTAAGAGTCCATTTGCTCGCAGTCAAGTTTTTTCTTACAGAGACTCATATTTTAGGAAAACTTGCACATTGGCTTGCCAAAACTCATGAACATGATTTAACAATTACTACAAACAAAATTATTAAGGGACATGATCTAACTCTTCACTTGGCTTAGCAACCTGAACTAGGTGATTCTTTTGAAGAAGATGAGAATGCTCTGTCGACATTATTTTACTTGGAAACTCATGATGTTGATTTGGCTGATCATCCTTGGTACAAGGATATCATCCACTATCTTTTGCATCAGAATTTTCGAGGTCATTTAGATTCACATCAACACAGAAGGATGTGATTGATATCTCCAAAGTACCTTATCCTGGGAATATCATTTTTCGCAGATTTGTCAATGGGTTATTGCATAGATGTGTAGATAATAAAGAAACTCAAATAGTTTTGAAAGAATTCCATGAATCAACAAGTTCTAACTTCCATATTGGTGGTCATTTTGCAACGAAAACTACATCTTATAAAATTATCAGGTCTGGTTACTTTTGGCACTTTATGTGTCAAGATTCTTTTAAGTTCGTTAGGGCTTGTGAAAAATGTCAAAAATTTTCAGGAAGGGAATTTTTTTTTGTTATGCCTTTACAACCAGTCTTACCAGATTTATGATTTGTTAAATGGGGATTAGATTTCATTGACCCTATTAACCCTTCATCTTATGCATGACATGTATTTATCCTGATGGAAACAAACTAATTTACCAAGTGGACCGAAGTTGTGCCTCTTAAAAATGCACAAGATGAGCATGCCATTAACTTCTTGGAATCCAATATCTTCTCTCACTTTGGTATTCCTTTCGAAATGATTTCAGACAAAGGACCAACATTTATTTCTGCAAAGTTTGCTCAGTTTCTGAGAAAATTTGGGGTCAAGCACTTCATCTCATCCACCTATTACCCTCAGGGAAATGGGCAGGCTGAGTCAACCAATAAGAAACTAATCAAGATCTTGAAAAGAATTATTGACGATAAGCCCTACCAATGGAAGACTTTACTTACATACGCACTGTGGGCCGATCACACAAACACCAAAAATAGCACTGGCCATACCTCTTTTCAAATTTTATATGGTCAAGACGATGTTATGCCTATTGAGCTTGAACTCACATCACTTCATTTATCAATGCAGGCCGAGGAATTGAATTCCACTGATATTTTCAAAAGGATGAATTCTCTGTTGTCCTTAGAGGAACAAAGGAACCATGCTTTGGAAAATCTAAAGCAAAGGCACCAAAAAATCAAGAAATATTTTGATAAGCATGCCAAATCTGCTAAGTTTAAGGTGAATGATAAAGTGCTGCTTTGGGACTCTGCTCATGCAAGCAAAATAAAACATTCTAAATTCCAAAAACTCTGGCTAGGTCCATACAAGATTACTCTAGTAGTTGGAAGTAATAATTATATGCTAAAGGACTTCGAAGAGTGATTGTTTTCCTTCACGATTAATGGCTCTCATTTGAAACATTATGTGAGCCTGGATGATTGTTCTTTTACTGAATGCATGCTTCATGTAAATATTAGATTCTAGTTGTACAATTGTTTATTTTCTGCATTTGATTATGGTTTATTTCAGTAACACTATTGATTTACTTTCGGTGAGTTGATTTTGATTGCCGCTTTGTTATCCATTTTTTTACTGTAGCTTTATTTTTTTGTTGCTTCACTTTCAATTATTTGAATTTTTGTCTTTAGTATAATTCAAATAATTCTTCTACAACCACGATTTTTCCTTGTTTTGCAAAATTATTCTTAAGTATTGACTAGTAATCTGAATAGAAAGAAAGATAATCACTTGCAGTTCACAAACTTTTATCATTGTTGCACCTATGACCACCTTTCTTAAGCTTGAGTGCTCAACTTCCCTTCTCTCATATTTCCCTTTCCGCCCTCTTCCATCCCTATTTGAAAGAGCATACTAGAGAAAAATACTTCTAAATTCATAACAAGAAGGTTCCTCTAAGTTGCAAAACCAAAGAGCTAGATTCAAGCCAATACTA
>SNQJ01S0031845.1:199351-213813 GCA_010110895.2 Picea sitchensis
CATTTATGTAGTGTTGTATGTTGATGACATGTTGTTGGTAGGAAATAACATGGATGTTATCAAGGAGGTGAAATCGCAACTATCCTCCAAATTTGACATGAATGATCTCGATGCTGCTAACTTCATTTTGGGAATGGAGATTAAAAGAGATCGTACAAACAGGAAACTCTGGTTGAATAAGAGAAAATATGTTGAGACGATATTGCAAAGGTTTAATATGCATGGAAGTAAACCGGTCACGGTTCCTATTCCTATAGGTGTAAAGTTATCTACAAATCAGTGTCCCAAGACACAGGAAGAAGAAGAGGACATGTCCCATGTTACGTATGCCAGTGCAGTTGGCAGTTTTATGTATGCAATGGTCTGTACTAGACCAGACATTTCACATGCAATGGGAGTTTTGAGCAGGTATATGTCAAAACCAGGGAAGGAGCATTGGACAACAGTAACGAGGGTCTTCAGGTATCTTCATGGCACTACCAGTTATGGATTGTGCTACCAAGGAAGACCAGGATTGTACAGAGTGGTGGACATACATGGCTTTGTTGATGCAGACTAGGATGGAGATCTGGATCGCAAAATATCTACAAGTGGGTATGTGTTTAACCTATTTGGATAAGAAATCAGTTGGATGAGCAAAAGACAGGCTATAGCGGCACTCTCAACTACAGAAGATGAATACATGGTAGCCACTCATGCAAGCAAGGAAGCAGTATGGTTACAAAGATTGTGTTCACATATTGGGTTGGTACAACATGCAGTGAGATTAGATTGTGACAGTCAGAGTGCAATCTTCCTGGCAAAGAACCTAGATTATCATTCGAAGACAAAGCATATTGATGTTCAGTATCACTTTGTGAGATACATGGTTGAGGAAAAGAAGGTGTTGCTGGAAAAGGTTGACACTTTGAAGAATGTTGCAGATTCATTGACAAAGTCTGTGAGCACAAAAAAGTTTTCCTGGTGTAGAGTAACAATGGGCATTGCTGCACTAGATTGTTGACTATATAATCCCCTGGACCCATGGATGCAAAGAAAACAACAAGTGGGAGAATGTTGGGTATGTGTTATATTCTTTGCATGTGTGTGTACTCTATGTATGAGCCATTGATTAAATTCTGTTTTGCTTAAGAATCTATATGCATTTCTTTACTTCACAGGTTTAAAACTTACAAACCTAAGCTGGAGAAGTGAGAGTGCATGTTCATCAGAATCAGAAGAAGCACTGGAGAATTGGCAGAATAATATGTATGAAGTATCTACAAGAAGATGTGCTAGATTAACTAGAGAAGTCCGTTGGATTGGCACAATAGTAAGCAACTTACCCACCTTTGATGGTCTGAATCCTTTAGAAACCCTCTTGTCAGACTTTAAAGAAAGTGTACCAATACAACAGAGATTATTGGCAATGGATGAGGCCTTGAAATCCACACCAACAAGATGGTGGGGGACACATAAACATAGCATTACAGAATGGGTACAATGTCGTACCCTGATGACAACACAGTTCTCAACACAAGTAGAAGGCTGTGAAGTTCACTACACAGGTCAAAGTTGTCCAAAGGACCATTTGCGGAGTTGTAAGGAAGCCTGGAGAAACATTACTCAAGAACAATGGGTGCACAAATTCATTAACACGCTGGACACGACGCCTATCAACTAGTACCTCCAAGTAGAGATGTGCCTCATCACTATGGATTGGGAAGGTATGACTCAGAATTTTGTAACTACATTCCTATTTGAAAGACAATTTCCTTCAGTAGACCAAGCACTACATATTGTCGGACATAAAGTACTTGAGGAGGCCTTTAGCCTCTCTTTAGAGCAAGAAGAGGATGAATGTATTGCACCTCTCCAGAAACTGCAAGGCTGTTACAACATTAATGCGGATGAAGACGATGATCCTAGGAAGGTGAACATCGCAGAAACAGAAGTTCAGAGAGATGTGGAAGAACCAAGAGTTGATATACCATTTATTGGACAACTGATCAAGATTAAGAAGGTCAATATTGGAACAGAGAAGACACAAAAGTTTGCAAATGTTGGAGATTACTGGGATGCTGCCACCATTGACAAAATTACAGAGTTACTGCATGAATATAAGGACTTGTTTCCAACCAAGTTCACTAATATGAAGGGCATTAAAGGGCCTATGGGAGAGATGAGGATTCCTTTAAAGCCATATGCAAGACCAGTTAAACAAAGACCTTACAGACTGAACCCTAAATATAAGGAAAAATTGAAGATTGAGCTTGACAGAATGATGGAAGCAGGGATTATAGAACCTGTCGAAGAGTCAGAGTGGATTAGCCCTATGGTGGTACAAGACAAGAAGACAGGAGAAATTAGGATATGCATAGATCTCAGGAAGTTGAATGATGCTTGTTTGCATGACCCCTTCCCTACACCATTCACTGACGAAGTGTTAGATAATGTGGGAGGCCAGGAAGTATATTCTTTTATAGATGGATTTTCAAGATACCACCAGATCCGGATTGCCAAGGAAGATCACCACAAGAAAAGATTTGCAATAGAATGAGGATCCTACCAATATATAGTGATACCATTTGGATTAAAGAATGCCCCAACCTTCTTTTCCAGGGTGGTGGTCGAAGCATTCAAGGAATTTCTGCATAAATTTCTAGAAGCATATTTTGATGATTGGATTGTTTTTAGTTTATTGAAGAATCATATTGAATGTCTAAGGCTAATGTTGGATAAATGCAGGCAATGTCAAATTTCCTTGAACCTGAAGAAATGTATTTTATTTTCACCATTTGGAGTTCTGTTAGGAAATATTGTATGTAAGAAAGGATTGTTGGTAGATCCATCCAAGATTGTCATTATAGTTGATATACCCCCTCCTATGTCAGTTAAAAAGTTGCGCACTGCGTTGGGACATAGAGGCTACTACAAGAAGTTCATTAAGGGATATGCTTAGATTACAGTGCCCATGGAGAAGTTGTTGAAGAAGGATTGTCAGTTTAGTTGGACAGAAGAATGCCAGCAGAGCTTCGACACACTGAAACAGAAAATGGTTACTGCACCCATTCTGGTTTTCCCAGATTGGACCAAGGAGTTTCATGTGCATGTCGATGCGTCTTCCATTTCTTTAGGAGCTATGTTAGCACAGTTGGGAGAAGGAGATATTGACCACCCGTTAGCCTTTGCTAGTAGGAAGCTATCAACTGCTGAGATTAATTACACCACCACTGAGCGAGAAGGGTTAGCCATGGTATACGCATTGCAGAAATTTCGCCACTACTTGTTGGGAGGACACTTTAAAATGTTTACTGATCACTCCATGCTGAAATACCTAGTCAACAAGATAGTGTTGGGAGGGAGGATATGCAGATGGCTTCTGCTATTTCAGGAATATGATTTTGAGATCATAGTAAATCCAAGGAGAATGAACAAAGGTCATGATCACTTGTCAAGGTTGGAACATGGTGAAGAGCCGACCAGTTTGGAGGATGCACTACCGGATGCACAACTACTGGCCATTAGAAAGATCAATGACCACTTCGCAGAGATATTCCAATTCCTATCAACATGAATGGAACCTACTGAGTACACAATTCCTCGGAAGAAACAACTAGTAGTGTGCGCAGTAGACTTCTCACTTATAGTTGGACATCTATACAAGATGGGACCTGATGAGATATTGATAAGGTGTGTTATGGAGGCAGAATGACTACTGATCCTTGCAGAAGCTCATGAAGGCGTCGCAAGAGGACATTACGTAGGGAAAACAATTGTGCAGAAGGTTCTTAGAGCTATCCTTTGGTGGCCTACCTTACACAGATATGCTAAAGACTATTCCAGAGCCTGCGACGTATGCCAAAGAGTTGGGAAACCATCCAGAAGAGATGAAATGCCATTAGCCCCACAAGTGACCCTACACACATTTGAGAAATGTGCCATTGAATTCGTTGGACCTATAAACCTGCCAGGAAAGCATACATGAGCAAGGTACATCATTACAGCTACAAAGTACTTGACCAGATGGGTCAAAGCAAGAGCAGTTAAGGACTGTAGTGCAACTACAGTCGCGTGCTTCATATTTGATGACATCATAACCAGGTTTGGATGCCCAAAGATCCTTATGAGTGATCAAGGTACACATTTAATCAATAAGACAGTTGAAGCCCTGACTGAAGAATTTGCAGTCCACCATCAGAAGAGAAAACCATACCATCCACAAGAAAATGGGTCAGTTGAAGCATTCAACAAGATATTGGAGACAACGCTCACAAATATTTGCAGTGTGAACAAGGATGATTGGGATCTAAGAGTACCAACATTATTATGGGCCTATAGAACCACTTGCAAGAAGCTAACAATGCAGACCCCCTTCAAGTTGGTTTATGGTCTTGAAGCTGTTGTTCCAATGGAATATCTGGTACTAAGCCTAAGAATTGCTACCTTTATAGATATGGATGACCCTGGCATTGTTCAAGAGAGACTTGCACAATTGGTTGAATTGGAGGAAGACAGATTTATTGCAGGATTCCATCAGGAGGTACAGAAGGAAAGAGAGAAGGCTTACCATGACAGACACATCAGGAAGAAGGCATTTAAACAAAGTGATCTAGTATTGGTATATGACAACAAGTTCATAAAACATCTTGGGAAGTTCAGAACACATTGGCTAGGGCCATATCAGATCTCTTATGTTATAGAGGGAGGAGATGTGCAATTGAAGACTCTGAATGGGGAGTGGAAGGAAGGTTTAGTGAATGGGAGTTGGTTGAAATTGTACTATGACAACCAGCTGCCCCGCAGTTCCCAGTAAATGCAAGACAAAACGGGTCTAGGTACCAGGTGTAGTTGAAACTGGGTACCAAACACAGAAAAGGCAGTCTGCGCAAGGAGGAAAAGGAGGCATAAAGAAAAAAGTAGAGGCTGCACTGCGCAGTCAAAATTCGAAGTAAAACATAAGGAAGAGGTCTGAAGTGCCTCGAGATGAGTCACATGTGAGTGTTGGGGGCCTGTTGGCCCTTGGTTATGGAAGCAAGCGAAGATCAATGAAGAAAAAGGAAAATGTGAACTTCACGGAAGACATAGTGACTGTTACTAGGTCGAAGTGAACAAAAGAGAAGAAAATATGGAGCGAAACAAGCCATTGGACGAGGATATCGAGGATGACAGATCAACAATAAAGAAGGATCGTGGACAACTCAACAAGTGGAAAAAGACATTGTTAGATGCTTTGGAGCACCGCGCTAGAAGGAAGGAAAGACAGGTTGGCGAAGCCCTGAAAACACATGTCAAGTTGACCTAGGGTTTAGACACCTAGGGTTTTGGTATCTAGGGTTTTGGACACATAGGCTTCGGCCTAAGGATTTCAGTGAGCTATTGTAATGTATAAATAAAGGTCATGAGGACCTAGTTTGGGTTGGTACGGTATTGTTGGGTATAGTTGTATTGATGATTAAGAGTGATTATTGTTGTGTGAGAGAGAAGTGCTAAGTGTGAGAGCCTTCTGGTATTGTAAGATCTTCAGTTGGGTACGAAGATCGATCCTGCAGCTGGGTGCACAGGAAGGGGAGAGAAAGAGAGGAGAAGAAAGAGGATCTGCTAGCTAAGAGAGTAGACAAGAACTGTATGCTTCATCCTAATATATTATAAAGCACAATTATGTGGACGTAGCTCTAGAAAGAGTGTGAACCACGTATATTTTGTGTTGTGTGTGATTGATATTCTGTCTCTGTCATTGTTATACTGTGATTGCAATACTATGTTAGATATGATAAGTAGATGTGCATAATAGATCTAAGCTGATAAGTGATATAGGAATACTATGTTGTTCTTGTGTTAGATCCACTTGATCTTCCCTTTGGTTGTAGAAATATCTGTCCTGCAACCCCCTCATAACGGCTTCGGGTGAGACTGCATCTTCTTCGCAGGTGTTGCCGAAAGGGCCAATAGTTAGGGCTTGTTGGTGCGCTCTTGGAGCTGAACCCTGGGTATGCCCCTGTACCAACAATTATGCACTCAAAGTTTTATGGAAATTAGTGATGTGTGTATCCATTTTGTAGTGTCATTATCCTTTGCTTGTGCATGGTTGTGTGAACCATGACTTCCCCCAGGACCTGCAACATGCCATATCAAAATTATCTTCATTTGTACATTGTATCACATCAAGGGAGATTCATATGGCTAACATTCCACGATGACATCGAGAGCTAGATGAGATTGTTTGAATGTTTGAGAAGGAACTGCCCATAAGTTTTATGGACTTGCAAGTTTATCTTCTAATTCACCTACTTGATGAGGTCAAATTAGTTGGGGTTCTCTCATGGCGTTGGATTTTCTTCTTAGAGAGGTACATGAAAAAATTGAAGGTGTTTTTTTGATAAAGGGAAAAACCAGAGGAATCTATGGTAGAGGGGTACACAATATATGAGTCATTCTATTATGCTAATGAGTACAACAAACAATTTGACAACACAATAAGGAAAATTGTTTGGGATGACCATCAACATGAGGACAAAATGGAAGGGGAGCTACTCCAAATGAACATAAAAAGGCACTTCATAAAGAGCAAGTCAGTTATATTTTGTCAATTTAGTACAAAGAAATTGTTTACATTGAAGTTGATAATACATATTTCATCCCATGCTATTTGTTTTGAATTATTTTATACATTAAGGAATTTAGAAATTGATGCCATCAATAAATTCATTCTTTAAGTTGATAATATATATTTGATCCCATGTTATCCGTTTTGAATTTTTTTATACATCAATGGATTTAGAAATGGATGTCATTGATAAATTCATTCTTTACAACATGGAGGTAATGTGACCATGGGTCACATTGTATGAAGATAAAATAAGGAAATGAGACAGTGACATGAAAGCATTTAGATGATTGAATGGTAGAAGCATGCCTTATCCTAATCATTTAAAAGAAAATATGCCCAAAATATGTCCCAACAGTTGGGTGGTTGAACATATACAAGATAAATATGCGGTGTATGGTCGTAACCCACATGGAGAAGATCTGGATGCAACAAACATAGAGATCGAGTGCAACAACTCTAAAATAACCTCTCTGAGTACCATGCTCTATTTATAATATTGCACATTTGAATTGTAACACGTATTATGTTTTTATTAATGCTTCGTTTATTAGACATATGACACCATCCTTTGTTCACATTTTTATAGGTACATTTTTTCCCATCTATGTGGGCATATGGACATCATTTTCACATTGAGTATGATGATGATGGATACAACACATAATATTGTGGAGTAGAGGTCGAGTTCGACCAATCTAGTTGTGCTAGACACCATGATCAAAACCTAATAGAGGGAAAGTTAGGTTACATTGGAAAGATACAAGAGATCATGCAAGTGGACTTCTCATCATTTCAATGTGTTATTTTTTGTTACAAGTCGTGGGATACCTTCGACTAAAGAAATGTAAAGGAAGATCATGATAGTGGGCTAATATATATTAACTCTAAAAAAATGTGGGTTGAAAGTAAGGAGCCTTATGTTTTCCCCAAAACATTACAACCAAGTCTTTTTTTACCCAAATGTATTGGATGGGGATTGGTGGTTCATTCTAAGACATGATCTAATATCTAAACATCTCTTTGAGAAAAACAATGTTACAATGCCAAGCGAGGAAGATAATCATGGTGATGGCAATGGAGACTGATTTGTAAATGATTTGTTTGGACATTTATGTTGTGGATGTGTAATTTTATTATGAGTATCTATAATGTACAATTATATTTTTTTTCTCATTTTATAATTATCTTGAATTTGAAAAGTTAACAACCATTTACAACCACCATATTGAAAATAAATTAAATAGTACAAACATAATATGTGGTTTTGATATATGTTTATTGTCATATTATTGTTTATTATAACAAATTTGTGTTGTATTTTATTAAAATATGTTTATGTTAACCTTTGAATTACTAAGTATTAATTGAGATATCACAAAGTTGGTGACATTCAATAGTAAAGATTTATTTTAAATTATATTTTATTTAGCAAAAAATAAAGATATTAAAAAATATTCAAACCTCAAAAATTTTATTGTTTGAAAACATCAAAATTCAAATAAATATATACTTACTTTGATGGAACTTTTAAGAACAATTCCAACAAAATAACTTGTTGCAACATATATGAGTTCTGGGATCACACTTGTAGTGTTGGCATTACCAACTTTGATGACATTTCCCACCTTAGCTAGTGCAACTATCACGACCTTCACCTATTCCACTCCATCCTTTAGTTTTATAATCATACAAACTTATATCAATCATTCTTTTTACATTATCCTTGAAATAAATGTCAATATAGGAAGGACATGGAAATTCTAAAAGAGTCTTTTTCTAAAGCCTAGTCATAATTAAAGAAAATTTTAATGATCCATACTTGTCTAAAAGTATAGAAACCTTTCTCAATTTTACTAATTCTTAAAATGTTAATTATAAAATGTTGGGTGATATTATTTTCTACTAGAAGATTCATAAAATTTGTGTTCGAGTAAAAAATTGTGAAACCATTTCATCAAAAGTGTATAAATAAAATTGTATTAGTATTCTCTATAATTAATTAGTATTTTAAATTCAATTGAATAAATTTCATATATTATAATAGTTGGATAATATAAATTAATAAAATCTTTGGAAAAATTAAATATTAATAAAATACAATAATTGTGATTTTAGTAAACAATTATAATATATCTTTGTCTTGTAATATTTAAAAAATAAAAAATAAAAAAATAACATTATATTACATCATCATCATCATGATTAAATAAATATGTTATAATATATGAAAAATACACAAATATTCAAATTACAATCATTTCACTCATCATATTTAAGTATTTCTGTTTCTAAGCACATTTAATCAACATATTGTATCTTGTTGGACAAGAAACAATTCACCTTGAAGAATAATTAAACATTATATGACATTAATGGTTATAACTTTTTGCAATCACAATCCAAATGAAACACTTTCATAAAAGTAAAGTTAAACATTATATGGAAACTGTAAATTTAAATGAGGGATACATATCAAATTTCACTTAAAAACAAAGAAATCATTAACAATGTTCGTCATTAGCATACTCATAATACATTTTGTAAATTAAACATCAACAACAACCACAATATTATATAAAAAAAATAATATAAATGAACAATATACATATGAATATACATGTCAAACATACATCTCAACCAAAATTTTGGAAAATTTTGAAGAAGACCCGCCTATTCCTTATCATCTCAAATTTTCAATCTTTCAATCTAATTGTAAGAGGCTATAAAATTGCCCTATACCAAAACCTTAAAATTGTTTTCAAAAAGCCTGATTTAAATTTTTCATATGTAGGAGTCATTCTTGATTAGTTTGACTTTCCATAACCACAATTCACCTTCTTATCTTTTTCAAACCAAAATCCAATTTTCTTGGTTAGTTATTTTCGATAATTTTTCATAATTCTATAAAGTGAAAAGACCTAAAAAGGTGGCTATTTTAAACCCCTAAGTCTAAATCCTCATGTTAATTTTATTTATCTTTAAAGCCTGCTTTATCTTGATTTAGCCTATCTTGCATGAAAATATACTTAATGCCTTATTCGATTTCCTTGACCAAAAGCTAGCATGAGTAATATTTAGAAATCCAGGTTATCTATTAAACAATGGATATTAATTTTACTTAGCTTTGTTGATTTAGTCAAATTGGAAACTTAAATCACATAGTTATTCATATTTGGCCATTCGCTAATTTTATGAAGCCAAAGTCGACTTATATATTGCATGAGAGACATTTTAAAGAACTTTATCTTCAAGTGGAAATTCGTGGGAATCTTTATTTCTGGCAGGGTTTTATTCTAAGTGTCACCATACTTAGAGAAGACAGCTTCAAGTTTCCAGGAAAGGCCAACTGTTAGGCCTATGCTGCTATTATAACACATAGAGGACAAACATCTTTTTGGAGCATAAAATTGGCAGATTTTGTAGTTGAAAATGGGTTAAAAAGCATCCATTTGTAGTGTTTGCAACATGAAATAAAGATCTTTGTATTGCATTTCACTCTCACACAGAACCTATCAAGTCAAAGGAATCTCTAGTATTTCACGTCGGATCCTGCCAATTTACTTCAAGGCTAGTATTTTCGTTTGCTAATATCAACATGGATGGAGAGGTTCTTGAATCCAGATCGTTTGCCTGTGTCTTTTGTTTTTCTCCAATATGTTTTTCACCATTGCCATTCTGGAACATGTTGGAAATTGGACACCTTTGTCTTGACACTTATTCCTAAGTATGATATCAAAAAATCTCAGTTTTTGACGAAAAAATCAATTGATATACCAAGAGTTTCATCAAAGAGAGTTGATCTTAGAGATGCATTTGTAACATAAAATTGCTTGATTTGTTGTGAAGACAAGGCACCTTGGGAGATGGTTACAATGAAATTTTTTCACAAATTTTGTTCTCATTGCACGGTAAGATATGTAGATAGAAAGTTGCATACCACCCAAGTTCCAACACAAATTTTGTTCTCATTGCACGGTAAGATATGTAGATAGAAAGTTGCATACCACCCAAGTTCCAATACGGTGTCCTCAAATTTTTTGTGAACATTACATGTTTGGCGAGGAGTGCAAGGCCTTTCTTCTAGCTACTTTCTTTGAAGCTTTACTAAAAGCTTTTGCAGAGAAAAACATATCTGATTCAAAAAGGGTGTATTGTCCTTTGCCAAATGGCTCTGTGATGTTTGAAAAGGAGAAAGATGCATCAACAAGAGCAAGCTCATTTAGTTGTCCTAAGAACAATACTTTATTTTTCATGAATTTCCAAGGTCTCTATGTGGTCATAGACTATCTGGTGGGCTTTGTGAATATTTGTTTCTTCTTCTACAATGATTTCATGAATTTCCAAGGTCTCTATGTGGTCATAGTCTATCTGGTGGGCTGGGCTTTGTGAATATTTGTTTCTTCTTCTACAATGACTCTTCTTGATCTTCTTGTGAATGATGCAAATGGATTATCTTTTTCGATGTATTCTACTTCTTTTCTCTTCATTGCACATGTCATCCTCCTTGTTCCTTTGGTTGCTTCTATTATTTCCTTTCCAGAGATAGAAATTGGTTTTTCTTTTAAAGTAGGTATTTCATATACCTTAATTTCATCATGCCCTGTATTAATTTCTTTTACTTCAATGAACCTATTTTTTAATAGGAATTGTTCCCATGTAATATCAAGTTCTTGCAACTGATGTAAAATCAACATCTTAATCAAACCATAATGATGTAAATTTGTCTTTTCATTCCCTGCTTTCTTCTGGAAATATTTAGACATTTTTAAGAGACTGTTTAGCAAGTAATAAGGTATATCAAGCATATTCTCACCTTTTAATTCTAATGTGATATAAGTACACAATGTTAAACATTCATTCACAAGTAATAAACTTCTGAATTATGTATGCCAATTCATCCCAAGGGTGTTGTAACCAACTTATTGGTACACCTTTGGAGAGAGTTTCTCACATGCTTGAAAACCCGCTTCTTCATTCCATGGGCCTGACAACCTGCCTCTTCACTCCCGCTCCCAGATAACCAACAATAGGCTTAAGTAATAACGACTTCAACGTTCAACTAATGCATAGGTAAAAACAACAACCATGGCCTTTGGGCTTGGAAACAGTGATTGCTCCTAATAGGAAAGTATAGCACAAGCTTAGGTAGGCACGGGTGCTTTGCAGGGATGATTTTAAGGATGGAAATTTATTTTGAAATTTAGAAACCTTGACGGATCTTACTAATCCTTCATATGCCAACTATAAATGATTGGCGATATTTTTGTAAAAATATTCAAATTTCTAAGGATTTTATATCGTTTTTATAAATTTTTGGCAATTTTTAAGGTAAAATAATTTTATCCTATAGAATTTGGGCGAATCATTTTTAAAATAGCGAATCTCATTTTTGGAAAAACCATGGAAAATTAACCCATGAGCGAAATTTAGCCCCTAAAATCATCCTTGGTGCTTTGTGCCACCTAGGAGGATCACGGGTTTCAGCTGATGATTAGAAAACACAGGATATGGCTCCATAAATGTGTACATGTTTTAGATGTCGATAATGGAGTAATGACCTCCTGCGTGAATTCCTGAGTGCATGGAGAGAATGTAAAGAAAATGGTAGAGAACCCCCAAGAACGACGAGTTTTCCCACATAAAACTGCATGTGTCGGGATTGACACCTGACTTCATGAAGCTGCATGAGCTCCACTTAACATTTGTTCTCTTTCCACAGGAACTTAAGATAACATAGATTATGTCCAACCTTAACTTTTAGGAAATAATAATATATTATTTTTCGCATAGAGATAATCCCTCAAGCTTAGCCCTTTTCCTAGCCTCTTAGCCCCATCCTTTTCCCTACCTAGTGGATCTTAATTGCCCATTCTCTTTTATCGTGGTCGGTCTACACGTAGCGATGCATTTTATTATTAATATGAGTATTGACATATACAAAGATAGACTCTTTGGACTTTAGCATCTAGGCTCTCCAGCCTAATCATTACATAAGACTCATATCTTGTAAGCACTTGGCTCACCAGCCTACAAAACGTAATTACATTTACAATTACAACCGGGGCTCGGTCTTGGGATATTACATATTTAAATTTTGATATTTAGATTTTGATATGTTAATTATATTGATGTATAACATTGACAAGTATTATGATGAGGTTCCCTGAGTGTGCAAGAGACATGACACGATGAGGATGTCGATGATATCGACATAACACCTTGGACTCCAGATTGAGTCAAGGAGTGGACTATTAATTTATTCATGAATACTGATTTTATTACGCCTATACTATAATGATGATTTCATTTTTGGATTTGATGTATAAGCTTATTAACATCATTTTTTCAGTGGATGCAGACATGTTGATGCTTGCTAATCCAACTCACATATGGAGTAAAGGGGTTGTACACATATATCATATAGATGAGGGAGAGGTGTGGCAACATCCCTTTCACGGCCTACTAGCACTCCTTCTCTGACCTGAACTAAAGGTTAACAACTACCTTGTTCCTGATAGGTTGACGATGTCATGAAGGAAAACTGAGACAATCGCTCACGAGGATTTATGAGGGGCACACAATAAGGTAGATTCCTTATTCCTCAGTAAGCCCTTAGTCTCACACAAGGTCGATAAGTGGAGTATTGACTCCAAGCGTCGACAACTTCCAAACTAAATCAAATGGCGAGTGACACCCTTGGAGCATGTAGGTGCATCTTGAAGCACACGTCGCATGATTAATTTAATGAATTAATTAAAAAAATCTAAAAGACCTTAGAGAATAAAACAACTACTTAGAATTAATTAGAACAGGAAATAAATTATATTAAGTTATAAACTCGAAACATAATTAAATCAAAATCTAAAATCGTTATGTTTAAATGAATTTATATTAAATGAGCCTAAAGAAAAGTTTAGACTAAATAAAACTATAATAGGGAGAATAAAATATTATGACATATTTAATCGTTAATATTGTCTAATGGTGCGGGCCTACTATTAGACTACTACGAGTAGAAGGTCGTCGAACCTCATTGATTAACTACTTCTTGTTTACCAATATCTTTTGCCTCAATACATTTCTTCACACAGGACTATCACTATTACGAGGTGGTAAATCGATGGTATTCAACGATACTTCTCATTACCACTTTAAGTTATTCATATATTTTTCAAAATTAAGTTGAATTGCAGTTATGATAATTAATTATCTCTCCTTTAAAAGGAGAGAATTTTTTTATTCTATAAACAAATTAAAATAAATCGTTGTTTCTTGATTTAATATAATATACCTATTTATCAACTGTTAGTGGACGAGTAGATAAATCATAGTCACTTAAGAAAACCTTGTATTTCTATAAGGATTACTATGACTTGTAATTGAATGTAAATTCAATAACTTTTACTTTACACCTAATTATAGTATGGATATGAACTTTAGAAGATATGACCATACTCTACTTTTTTTCCACGAGAAAAAATGCTCTTTATATTCCATAAGGATATAAAATTTTACATGTCAACATCTCTTTCATCAGCAAAGTCTATAAGGAGGAAGGTGCTAAGAGAAAATAAACCCGATCCCACTGTCCTCACAATCCAATCAATAATCCTCAAGTCTGAAAGACGGATAAAGGGAAGACAAGACATCAAATCTGCAAGGAGAAAGAGATACAGTCATATCCTAATCTTGTGGATTGGACCTTCGTTACCGTCCTCCCAATAAGAAAATCTAAGATGGTTCAAAGGGAGATGCAGTGCTTGTTTCGAGAGGATGTCTGCTTCGGAGTTTTCCTCTCGGAAAATATGGTGGAATGTGAGATTGCTGAAAAGAGAGGTAGCTTTCTTTGTCCTATCTTTCCAGCATAAGAGAG
>SNQJ01S0031846.1:0-24724 GCA_010110895.2 Picea sitchensis
TTTCGTCCATGGAATAATATTTAAGGATTAATTTCTATATGGTATATTTTCAATCTATCTACTATCAATTTTTGGTTTATTAGCTTTCAGGGCTCTAGTTTATGAACTTTGATGTATGTTCTATGTTTACAACTTTACAGTTTTCTTTGCTTCTGTTTTGGTTGGTAAATTTCCCTATTGTCACCAGAGTGGGCCTACCTTCAGCTTAGATGTCATGACTGAGGGATGTCTATTCGGTCATGTTCATCCAGGACTTGCACCTGGCCTTGTCTATTGAGATCTGCCACATCCATGGGCCGTCAAGGTCGCCAGGACTTCCACTTGGTCTTGGATACAGTAGTTAACTCTGTTGGCCACATTGATGGGGCGACATATCTTCACGGAGTGTGTACTAATAACCCAGGTCGCAGCACTGAAAGTGCTTTGATTTAACCACTTGACAACAACCCGCTTGACAATTATATTTTCCTATTTACATGAGCATATACCTATTTTGATTCTAATTTCTAAATGATGGATGTGTAATGGAGTGGAATTGTCTCTATTCTATTTTTGTCAAGATTTGAATATTTTATCTATTATTTAGTCTACGAGTGTTTTTCCAAGTAGCGATCTCTTATCAGCATTTCCCATAATTTTACAGCCAAACTCTGACCACCAGGTCACTACTAATTTATTCTAGGATTTCATTGACCGTTGTCAAATGGAAAGGACAATTAAACATAGTTTTCCTCTGAAGTAATTATATATATATAAAAATCAATGTTTATTGTCTTTTGGGTTGTTGTAATACGATATTGGCATGCCAATAATCCAGGGTCAAATCATAGTAGACATAGATTCCCTGAGCATAAGTTGGCTATAACCAGTAAATCTTTAACATGACAAATGCCAAATGCATGAAATCTCCTCAAGGTGCTTGCGGTTTCTTACCCCAGTGGGCACATTTAAGTAATGAGTTTTGCAACTTGTAGCATGCTCCACAGGGTTCTACGAGTTCACCCATTCCAATTTAAGTTTTATAATGATTGAAGTGGCTTGTTCCACTCTACTTGTGGATGGCACCAAGTGTTTTTGAAAACGCCTCAACAAGTGGTAAGCGATGATAAGATTTGAGGTCAATTCAGACCAATGAATCTTGAGATCTTATCAAAGATAAATGATTAAGGAACAAATCGATTTGATCAAGTAGAATAGAATTCTTGTTGGGCTTGTTCTCCAAGTAAAATTTAATATATGGCATTTTCCTTTAAGTTAAATTTTCATCCGTGGAATATTGATGGCATTTTCCTTTAAGTTAAATTTTCATCCGTGGAATATTGATTTGTTGTGAAATTTAGTGAAGTTGAACTGTTATACATGGAAAATCAACGAGTCTAATGACTGGAGTGTACCTTATGTCCTCAAATTGGTTAGGGAAAATAGTTGAAACTGAAGGCCTCACACAAGGTCTATAGTTAAACTTTAAACCCTTTTATCAAATTAAGTGAAGTCCTTGTAGCTTAAGAGAGCTTATTATGGCAAGATTATGCTGTAAAATAATCTAATTATCTTTGTTAAGTGGTTGTAGGTCTATTTTCACGGCTCCTTACTGCTACCAATCTTTTGAGGGTTATTTCAAGATTTTCTGGGTTATTTATGCTCATTATTTTATATTTATGTCTATATCTATGTTAAAAAAATTCCCAAGATGTATATTTTATTTATATTTATATCCTGTGTTAAAAACAACTGCGGTAGTTTGGCTCTTGTAGGTTAGGTGGACCTGGAGTTGGAACTTGGCCTTTAGGCCCAGATTTCAAACTAGGGCTCTGATACTCATGTAGTAACCAAATTTGATTAAGTCTATTAAGATTCATAAAATTGAAAACAAATAAGATTACTTTGACGCATAAACAATAAGTAATTTCCTTTTCTATTCAAAGATATAAACAACATAAATTTAACTACGAACAATATGCTAATAATTTACATAATCATCACATAACTTAGCAAATTCATAAATAAAATACCTCATTCTGATGCTAACTCCTGCTGATTCAAGTTGTCCCTCCCCGGGCCGGCTCTAATCTCCGCCTCGGGATGTTCACTCAGTCCCCTCGCCTAAACTGACTAATCCACCTAACCAAATAGGAGCAAACACTGCCTCCCTAGCTCCAAGATACCGTGGTGAATCCCGCCCTGAGTCTGCAAACTCCCAAATGAACTGGTGCTCCCTCACACAAGCTTCACCTAATCTCCAAAACTAAACTCCTCAAAACTAAAATATCCAACTTCCTCAATATAGTCCTCTCCCTCCTCCTAATTCTTTTCTATAATGCCTTCCCCGGCCTCCTCAGCCTACTATAATCTCCCCATTCACCAACTCCCTACCTCCATTAATTACCTTATCCTTCTCTTTATTACCTTATATTCCTTTATTACCTAATCCTTCTACCCCATGCTTCATTCACCCCCATGCATACGTAAAGTCTTATAATAAATAAATTAAATTCTATTAAGCCCTCTTTAATTCATTAATCAAACCTTTAATGAGTCACTTAATTAATTAATTAATCAATCATCAGATATAAACAATTAATTAATTAATTAACTTTATTAAGAAATAATCATTGTTTAATCCAAAACATATTAGGACAGTTAATTTTCTAATTAATTATACTTGATAAACCTTAATCAATCATTTAACTAGGGTTGTTACATATTGTGTATCTGTGTTTGATGTGATGCATTGTTTATGGTTATGTTCTTATGATATGTTAAATGTACAATAAGTGAATGGAGTCATTGATAAGTTAATGTTCTGATTGAAATTGGTAAAAGTGTCTAATATTGATTCACCTCATTCAGTGATGAATGAATATTCCAACAATTGGAATATTCACAAATTGCGGTTAAGAAGCCCTAAAATAGTTGAACAAGAAGTGACAAGTCAACCCCTAAAAGTGTTGCAAACAAGAAGTTACAATTTGTCCTCATTGCAATGAATGTTAAAATAAATATTAAGGATATTTTGGTGAAATTCACCCCAATGGAATAATCTCATTAAAAAATTAAATTGAATTGCATTTGGGTCAAGTCGGCTCTAAAAAGAGGGTGCCAAATCTTGTATAAGTAAGGCACCTAGGAGTTCACTTTTTACATTAACTCAAGTGATTTTTTGAGGTAACCAAGGAGATCTGAGAGAGGTTCATTGGAAATATCAAGTGAAGAAGGTGAAATTCCAAGGGAAGATGAGGTCGCAGGATGATGCAGATTTCAAGTTGCATAAGCATATTTGAAAGGTCATCTTACCTATCTTAGATATAATTTTTTATATAACGATTCAGATAGAAAAACTTTGAAGATTTTGAGAAGACATATCAAATCACTCATGGTAAACCATCTTCTGGGTCATTGTATTTTTGAAGAAATACTTTTATGGAAGATAGGCTTCGACTAGTCTCTAAACTAGCCTCAAAAAGGTAAGCAGGAGAAAACAATAACCATAACTTCATAGAGGATCCAAATTATGCTAGAAAAATTGAATTGGAAAGAGTAAAGTATGTGCTATGTTTTTTGTGAGTTTCAAAACAAGATATCAAATATTCCACACGTGGTTTTATCTCCACAGGCCATAATTGAGCAAGGTCTTACATTTTCACTATAAATCCTTTTCTGGCTGATGATTCAAGTAGTGAATCTTGGAGAAATTTAATAGAATATGTTGAATAAAATTGAGTACAAGTTTCATATTTTTCTTCACTATAGATACATAGTTAATCTTGTTGAAAGTTAGTGTTTGTGACTAATCCCAAAACTAGTCCCACTATTTGAGGGGTAAAGTTTGATGAAGATGCTTCACCTCATATTGAAGATGAAGAAGGTATGAGGTTAAGGATCCCATTGCACTGTGGGTCCTGCTATACAATCATATTAGGGTATGGCTCTTCTATGACTTTAAGTTAATTCCCTTTGATGTTATGATACATACCTGAGGCATGTTTTGAGATTTGGGCATATGCTTGAGGCACACTTGGAACTATGGTATTACTCCAGCAATGGTTTGAGGAATATCTATTGGGGAACATTATTGGTACATATATTAGATATATTGGCATATATCTTAAGTACATGCTTGAGATACATCCTAATGATGTTCTTTGGCACATGCCTGAGGCATACCTGGTATAGCAGTGAGAGGATGTCCTTGAAATGTACCAAGAGATCTATGTGTGATGACTGATCCCAAGGATTTTAAGGCTATTAGTGGACAATCATAGGTTTAAGTGATATTATATTATAATAACATAGTGGCGTTGATAGTGACAACGGAAGTCAATGTGCTGTTGACAATGGCGTTGATATAGCATACGACAATGACAATGACATTCATAGTGGTAGTGGATAAAGGATACCATGCTGGATAAAGTGATAATGAAAGTAGTGTTGAAAGGTTGAGTCTACATTTATATTTCTGTGGAAGTAAAGAAGTGCAGCGAAAGGTGATTGTAGCCCTTCCAATCGGAGACGGAGAATATAGGGAATTGGAACTTCCTTTTAGGTTGGAGTTTGTAAGTGAGGGGGTCAAAGCCTCTTTCTGGGCCTAGTTAGAGAATATAGGAGCTGGAGCCCTCCACTGAGCCAGAGGAATTTGGGTTGTTGTAGCCTTCGGCTGGAGCCTATGATAGGGGGTTGGAGATTGTAAATAGGGGTTGGAGCCTTCCACTGGTGTCGGAGAATTTTGGAAGTTGGTGCTCCTATGAATGTAACCTTTTGATATATAAGAAAGAACTCAGTGATTTTATCCCATTTGTGTTTCCACATAAAATAATGGTGCACTGTGCATTGTGTACCATGCTTGATGGATGTATCACATGGTTATGTGTTTATGATATGTTAACGCAATAATAAGTGAATGAAATCATTGATAAGTTAATGTTCACATTGAAATTGTAAAAGTGTTCAGACTGGGATTCACCCATGCTCTCAGATATGGATATTCTAACAATTGGAATCTTCACCAATTATGGTTAAGAATCCCTAAATAGTTGGAACAAGAAGCGACAAGTCAACCCCTAAAAAGTGTTGCAAAATAGAAGTTAAGCACTCTTCCCTTACTGCAAATGAATATTAAAATAAATATTAATATACGGTTGGTAAATCTGGCCCCAATGGAATAATCATTAAAAAAAAAATTCAATTTGTTTCATCAAGCCTACCTAAAAAGAGGGTGCCATGTTTAGTATAAATAAGGCACCTTGGAGTTCATTTTTTATATCAACTCAAGTGATTTTATCCGAGGTAACCAAGGAGATATGAGGATAATTTCATAGGGAATATGAAGTTAAGAAGGGATAAATTCCAAGGTTGGATGAAGTCTTGTGATGATGTATTCAAAGGTATGTTATTTAAAGGTCATCTTACCATTTTTAGATATAATTTTTTTATAGAATGATCCATAGAAAAAACTCGAGACGGAGAAGATATATCAAATTACCTATGGTAAAACTTTCATCCCTTTTGGGCCATTGTATTTTTGGAGAAATACTTCATGGAAGATAGGGCTGAATTAGTCCTTAAACTAGTCTCAAGCAGGTGTTCTGGGTAGAAAAATCATAACTTCTTCATAGAGAATCCAAACTATGTGGGACAAATTGCATTGGAAAGAGGCAAAAGCACATGTTATGTTTTAAGAATTTCAACAAGTATATCAAATATTCCACACGTGGTTTTATCTCCAAAATAGGCCATAATTGAGCAAGGTCTACCATTTCACTATAAACGCTTCAAGGATGATTCAAGGAGTGAATCTTAGAGGAATTTAATAGATTATGTTGAATAATATTGAGTACAAGCTTCACATTTTTCTTCACTATAGATACAAAGTTATTCTTGTTGAAAAGTTAGTGTTTGTGACTAATCCAAAAACTAGTCCCACGAAGCCTTGAGGTAAAGTTTAATGAAGATGTTATTCTCTCATTGTTACAAGATGAAGAAGTGAGGACTATGATCCGACGACTAGGTCTATTAAAGAAACAGAGGTATGATTTTATATGAATTTTTAAGTTTATGTCTCACGTTAAGGATACATATTTAAGGGATGTTTTGGAGATTTGGGTATATGCTTTGAGGCACATCTTGGAAGTATGGTATATGTTTGGTACATAGTTTGAGGCATCCTGCTGAGAAATATTGTTGGTATACATCTTGGATTTATTGGCATATATCTTTGGCACGTGTTTGAGATACATATCTTAATGATGTTTCTGGTACATGTTTGAGGAATATCTCGGTACATGGTTGATGGATGTCTCGTGATATCCTCAAGACACATGATCTATGTGTGGATTGATTTGATCTCGCTTGATGGTTAAGACAAGGATAAATGATAGTTTAAGATGGTATATTAGTGACACCGATAGTAGCATTGATAGTGATAAATGGAAATGATAGTCAAGGATAAATGATAGTGATAGTAACAATGACACCGACAATGACATTGGTAGAGGTAGTGATGTTGACAAAGTGATAGTGACAATGAAAGTAGCAAATGAAAGGCTGAGTCTACATTTATATTTCCTCTGTGAAGAAGGAAGGGGAAAGGAAAGGTTGTAGCCTCCTTCCAACTGGGAGAGACTGAGAACATAGGGAATTGAACTCTCCTTAGGTTAGAGCTCTTGGAAGGAGGGTCCAACCCCCTTCTAGTTGAAGCTAGAGAATATAGGGCTGGAGGTTCCTTTAGTTTGGAGGTTCCTTCCAGTTGGAGATAAAGAATTTGGGGAGCTGTGGGCCAGGGTTTGGAGCTTGTAAAATGGGGCTGGATTCCCCTTCTAGTTTGTACTGAGAATTTGGAAGTTGGTGCTCCTATGAATGTAACCTTTGATATATAAGAAAGAACTCTGTGATTTTATCCCATTGGGGTTTCTACATAAAATAATGAAAATGTATTGTGTATATGTGTTTGATGTGATGCATTGTTTATGGTTATGTGTTTATGATATGTTAAATGAAATAATAAGTGAATGGAATTCAATAGATAAGTTAATGTTAAGGGGATTGAAATTGGTAAAATGTTGAATAATTGACTCAACTCACCAAGATACAGAATATTCCTAACAATTGTAATCTTCTACCACCATGGTTAAGAAGCCCTAAATAGTTGGAACAAGAAGTGAAGAGTCAACCCCTAAAACGTGTTTCAAAAATGAAGTTGCTAACTTGTCCAAGATTAAATGAATATTAAAATAAATATTAAGGATATTGTTGGTAAAGTCATTCCCAATGGAATAAAAATTAAATTGAATCTTATTTCTCTAGGTCAAGTCAGCCATAAAAAGAGGGTGCCAAATATAGTATAAATAAGGAACCTAGGATTTCATTTGTTACATTAACTCAAGTGATTTTTATATGAGGTAAACTAAGGAGATATGAGGAGAATTTCATTGGAAATAAGGAAGTGAAGAAGGACGAAATTCCAAGGGGAAGATGAAGTCTTGTGATGATGTGTCTAAAGGTATGTTATTTAAAGGTCATCTTACTCATTTTAGATATAATTTGTTTTCTAGAATGATTCATATAGAAAACATTGGTTTCTTTGAGAAGACATATCAAATTACCTATGTTAAAACTACTCTCAATATTGTATGTTTGAAAAACACCTATGGAAGATAGGATTTTGATCAGGGGTCCTGGAACTAGTCTCAAAAGTTGTTGTGAGAAAAACAATCATAACCTCTTCATAGAGGATCCAAATTATGAGACAAATTGAGTTGGAAAGAGTAAATTATGTGTTATGTTTTTTGTGAGTTTCAAAACTAGATATCAAATATTCAAGACATGGTTTTCTCCACATGCTGCACATGAAGGTTTTCCATTTTCACTATAAATCATTTTCAAGGATGATTCAAAGAGTGAATATTGGAGGAATTTCATAAACGATAATGAATAATATTGAGTACAAGTTTTAGATGCTTCTATTTTTTAAAGATACAGCATATAGCTATTCTTTTGTTGAAAGTTAGGGTCAGGACTAATCCAAAATTAGTCCTAATGATTGAGGTAAAGTTTGATGAAGATGTTATTCTCTTGTTGTTAAAGATGAAGAAGGTATGAGTATATGATCTGATGCACTAGGTATGTTACAAAATCATGGGTAGTTTTTTCTATGAATTTTGAAGGTTATGTCTTGATGTTATTATACATGCTTGAGGTGCTGTTTTGGAGATTTGGGGCATATTCTTTGAGGCACATGTTGGATGTATGGTATATGTTTGTACATGGTTTGAAGTATATATTGAGACATATTATTGGTACATATCTTGTATATATTGGCATATATCTTTGGCACACATGTTTGAGATACATATATTATTGATGTTGTGGAAAATTTTTGAGGCATACCTTGGTATATGGTGAGATATTCTCTTAGTGATCTTGGAACATGATCTATGTGAGTGGATATGGTCTCATTGATGGTGATTATCGGTAGTGATAGGTTTATGATGGTATATTAGTGATGGATAGTGTATGTTGATGACACCTCGTAAATGACAATGATAAAGGACATTGACAATGGTAGTGACAATGACAATGGTAGTGATAGTGACAAGTTGATGTGATGGGTTGGATATAGTGATAGGTTTACATGTTACATGTTGATGTGAAAGTGACAATGAAAGTAGCAGTGAAAGGTTGAGTATACATTTATATTTCAGGGAATAAGGAAGAGCAGTATATTGTAGCCTCTTCAAATCAAATTAATGTAAGAATATGTAATAACCAAATAAATTAAACATCCATTAATTCTACTAACATATCAGTAAAGTTCAATAATTCCTCTATATTGAGTAAATTGGTAAAATTCAAAAATTTCTTTAGTTGAGCACATTCGCAACACATTCGTGTATAGATTTATCCACAAATAATAAAATTTTATAGCAAAATAAAAATACACAATTTTAAATAATTGGTCTGATGCTAATCCTCCGCTTGTTCACTTGCCTTGTTGATCATTGCTGCACTGTGTAAACACTGCCCAAAACCTAGCTCCACCCTACCAACTAGGTTAACTTCTCCAGTCTGGATATCATATGGATATCCTGCCTCCTGCCTAAACCTCCAAAGAACCAAAGGCTCCCTCAGATTAAACTCCTTCCCACTAACTCCACTTTCTCTCTCTGCAAATCCAAGAGCTCCCCCAAAATCAACCCCCAATGATAATCCCTTCAGAACTCCTCCCTCCTCCACTTCCATATCCTTCCTTCACCGCCTCATGCATTTACTTCCTTACCTACCCCTCTGCTAATGCCCCCTTCTTTATCCCTTTCCTTTATTATTTCATCCCCTCGTAATTAATAAGTTATCCCTTTCATGCATCACCGTGAAACTTTAATTTAAACAATATAATTCTATTAATCTATTAAATTTATTACTCATGTTATTAAATGTAATAGGTGTTAATTGACCAATTAATTAATCAAATCGCAACCATTAATTAATTAATAATTTTTAATTAGTATTATTATACCTATCTCTGTTTAATTAATACCATATTAAGACGAGCATTAATTACCCAATTAATTTTACTTAATAATCCTTTAAACATTTGTTCAACTAGGGCTGTTGCTGCACATAGGAGCTGTAATCTCCTTTGTAAGCCGAGCCCTGTAAGGAGGGGGTCATAGCCTCCTTCATTGAGCCAGAGCAATATCCCTAGGCTAAACCCAATTGCAAATGTAAATATAAATGTACATAAGTATATAAGTTGGTGAGTTGTATTGTATCAAGTATTGGAATTAGTTTTGTAAGCACCTTCCAACGTATAGCACACATATATGGTGTGCACTAAAAGAAGAAATGCACACATCCTAGGATATCACACACAACAAACTTAAGTCGCATGATTTTGAGGCCAGCGAGCCTTTATGTATATTTTATGTTTTATAGGCTGGTGAACCAATATTATAAGCTAGGATGCTTAGGTTTTGATTAGGTCAGAGAGACTAGATGTTAATGGCTAGTGTGCCTAATTTTGTACATATCCCATATTTAATATAAACTTAATTATCATGCTGTGACCAACCACATGATAAAAGAGATGTGGGACTAAACTCCGCTTAGTTAGAGGAAGGAAGCTAATTTAAGGAATATTATATTAATATTCCTTAAATTAGAAAGTATGGATAATTATGTTATCCTAAGTTCTAAAGATGGAGACAAGTGGGCCAAAGTAGCTTCCAACATGACAAGTGTCAATTTGGGGGCATGCATACATATTTTTTGGACTTAGCTCATTTTGGGAACTTCTCTATCATTTAGACTATCATCTTTTCCTGATTCATCCATCACTGAGATATACAGTCAATCATCCATGAATATAGTAGCCATTGAATGATCCATTGTATCTTCATGACTTTACCTGAAACTGTATCCAGATCCTTCTATTGGGTAATTGTTAGCTTGGTAGAAGGATTGAAGAAGAGGGTTGTCAGGCCTATGGAATATTAATGAAGAGGAGGGTTGTCAGGATCTTGAGCACCTCTTTGGGTGAGAGAATTGTTGGGGATTGATTTCCTGAAGGTGTTGAACTACAACTGCAGAGCTCTGAGACTTCCTATCTGGCCCGTTGCTGAAGCCATGGAAGGGAAGTGGGGCAGCTGAAGGATTGTTGAGAAGAGAAGGGGCACACTTCCTTGGGTGGGACAAGCATGTGGGGAATGAGGGATTGTAGGTTGTTAGTTGAGTGAGCACCTGAGATAGAGTCTTTCCTGTTGTTCATGAACCTTTAGCCTGGTTATGAAGCCTTTACCTAGTTGGAGTTTAGTCCCAACTTGGGGGTGACTCACTGTTGAGAGTGATGAACAATGTGGTCTAAGGTTGGGAGGTTTTTGGAAGGTCTACACGCAGTTGGTGTTATTCTCACAAAGATAAGTGTCAATTGTGTGATTAATTTACATGTTGCATTGTTATTCACGTGCTATTTTTTATGGGTTTATCTTATGTGTGGTTATAATTGTCTGTATTTTTATGGGTATTGCATGTATATGCTACCTACATATGTTTACTATTATTTCAATGTGAATTCATGCATTTACATAGCGTATTTTCTTGTTCACGTTTTATATATATTAAGCTTCCCCAAGAGTTCTGTGTGTGCATATGTTTTGATTGCATGCAGTTAGAAAATTATTTGAGACATAACTTAGTTAGGATGTTAAGTATGTTACAGTACGTTCCACACAGAGAACGGATGTGTTCTCCGATGTAGCATGGCCTAGCATGAATGGTAGGGGATGTTACAAATGGATATCTAAGCATGAAAGAGTGCTTAAGAGTAGCATGGCATGGTATGTTGAAGGTGGGAATGTTACAAAGACGATTTCATAGCTAAGTAAAGTGTTTGAGGAGTGGCATGTCCCTAGCCTGTGTGAGGTCAGGGATGCTACAAATTGGTATTAGAGCTTCAGTTTTCAACACTCAACCTGAAGGGACGAGAAATTTGAGTTGAAGCAAAATGTCACAGAGGATTTAATTCGAACTGGCCAAATTTCAGTTGTAGAGCATCCATGGAAAAAGTAACAGTGACTGGGCGGAAATGGGGAAAAGATGCAATTTCTGTGGAAGAATTCATGAGAAAATGGAGAAATTTGGTCAAGTGATGAAATATTATTGATTTAATATCTATCCTGGCAAATTCAAACCTAGAATTGGTTGAATTTGAAGTTACAGTGAAGCCATGACAGATGGAGCGAAATTCACGAGGATTTGATGCGCATAAAGGTGAATGTGCACAGGTGGCGCAATAAAAATGAATGATGCACAGTGAAAAGCATGTGATAGTTAAAATTTGGCACTGCGTGACAAGATATTGGCATGTTGGTGTGCATGCTAAATTTCGGTACCGCGTGGAAAATGTTAGCGTGTAGGTGTGCGCGGTAAATTGTGGGGCTGCGTGGAAGAATATTGTGTGTGGATGCACGCGCTAAAGTTAGCATTGCGCGGTGTACACACACATAGTAATGGTGCACTTGGTGTGTGGAGTATTGCAACACACAGAGGAGTTGGGTTGATGTGCGCACAATATGAGTATAAGTTGTCTCACGAGAGTGTAATCAATGGTGCGCGTAGATAATTGTGTGCGGTGGGGGAATATTGAACTTTGGCATGGTGCAATGCATAGAGTGAAATGCATGTGGTATATCAGTGTGCGATACAAAAACTGTGTGCAAAAGGTATCAGTGCAAGAACTAAAACTACGCGCAGCGGATACTGGCACACAATGCAAAAAAGGTACGCGCAAGTTAGTAGTGTGATGGAAGGGAAATGATTAATGGGTATAGGTGCATGGAGGCACGACTTACCTGGTGGTGTTACTGTGTGCAATAAATATGGGTGTACAAGATGAATTTTTGAGCGTGCGAAATCGATTGGAAGGCGAACAACAACAGAAAACCAACGAATTTCTACGATGTTTTATACTATTTGAACGTCATCTTTTTGCAGCGCATTTTTTTATCACTCTTTCGTGTCACTGGGTATCTCTATAGAAAATTTTGACTAGATTAGGTTTGTTTTGGGGTTTTTTGTTGAATGATTGGAGGAATGGAGACGACCTTTGGGCTATGGAGTCTGGAATGAACGATGTCTTGTTGGAACATTGAACTATCAGGAGGAGAAGGTTAATTAAGGCGATGAGTCTGATTTTAATGGAAATTTGCATGGTATTAACAGAAAAGAAACACACAACCGCATCGGAGCATTATTTAAAATGAATTCAAAGTTGGTTGAGAAGAAATAAATATAGTCTAAATTGCTAAGTCAAAATCATTTCAGAGATGAATTCTGGGTTTTATATTCTTCTGATTCAGATAGATGAAAGTGAAATATAAGATTACAAGAAACACATATTATAAAAGAAAACAAGACGCATATCACCACCAGTCAGAGTCTTTTCTTAAATAGTCCAAAATCCATTACTGCGTTTATATATTCATTTTAATTCCAAAATTACAAAAACTCTTCCTGCTAAGAGGATAGGTTCCTTTTTCCCCTTTTCTTCCTCGAGATAATATATATGTACAGAGGAATTGTTTGTAGAATTCAAAATGCTCGGACCTCCGCATACAGATAAAAATAAAGGTAAGTTGTAAAAAGGGAATGATTTAATATAACAATTACCACCTCTGGGGTCCTTTTTCCTCTGCTACCAGCCATCCAAAATTTGTTGAAATGCAATTGAATTTTAATTTGAGGACTCATTTCAGCTTAGCAATCTCCTCCTTTAAATAATCTAACCAGATCGGTTGATTCTCTCCAACACTTTCGGTTGTTTCAGCTGTGGTTTCCTTCTTCTGCCGCTTGATCCTTTTCTTCTTAGCAACCGGCCTGTTGATGACTAAATACTTCATAGTGGGATTCATCCTGACTTCCAACTGCGAGTCTATAGACAACTATGTGTAGAATTTAGTCGCTAGAATGTGTGCAAGTACCCTTTCCTCCTTATTCCCAGGAAAGTCTAGCATGTTGCCCAAATAACCAGTCTCACTAGATTTAGCCTTGTCCATGTACCTTAGTTTGTGGACACCGAAATTCTTTTACAGAGAGAAGAAAGTCGATAAATTTGGAGATTACTCCATTTATGGATAAGTTGATGCCTTCATACTTGAGGATTGGTATTTATATAATACCAATCATGAAGCATAGACAGACTACGTACAAGTGTGTTGGGTTTCCATGCTCGGATAATCCATTTCAAATGATTAGCTTTTGATTTCGTTACATGGTGGCGTTCAACTGACGTCACATGGCTGTGAAGTACCGAGCGAGTGAAAAAGGGTGATCTGACTAGCCTTCGCCCATCCCACGAGTTGTGGTTTTGACATATTGAAGCACACGACATCGAAACTTTGACAAAGGTGGTTTTTGAAAACCGCCTTTCACTTGATGTATCTCTGGAGGCACCATGCGTTCTTGATGGTTTTTCCAGTTCTCCAAACTATCAAGTCTCTATGACGATGTAGTTCTTGAGACTTGGGTCTTAGCTAAAAATATTTTTGCAGAGGTACTCAAGGAAAAAGTGCTATGACAAAATGTTTCAGAAGATGATCAAAGGTCAAGACTACAAAAGGTTAAGATATGAATCTTGGTGCAGCCATAAAGTCTTTGGAATCCACTACATGAATTCCTCTCATGTTAGTCAAGTACTCAATGGAATTTGGATAGAGGTATAGATCATGTAGTGAAGGAATTAGTGAAAGTGCATTCACTCCCAAAGAAACCAGTTACAGATTAAAGCAATACATGGGAGTCAAATCTATTATAAAAGGAATTGACTACCTGAATGACAGTAATCGGATAAAGAAAGAGGATTATTTCATATGAATAAGAAGTGCATCATATCTATGGATTAGATATGAAATTAGAGTAATTCTTCCCTTATGATCATCAAAGTGCACAATGAAAGCATGGTATAAAGGGCATTATTTATGGCATAATAGAATTGGATTGTGCAAGACAGATTGAAATCAGATTGGTCAAGGCAAGGGAAAGTAATAGGCAACAATAAAATACAAGTACTGATATGATCAGTTAAGGGAAGGATAAATCAAGCACCTCAAAGGGGAAGTTGGTGTTAATTGTCCTAGGTTACTCAGAAAAGCATGACTAGAAATAGAATGGTTTCATGGAGGAGTTGGATCAGAGGGATCCGAAAAATAAATGGATATTGAAGATCCAAAGTCTATAAGACAACAAGATTGGAATCATAATTCATCAAAGTATGATTTGGGATAGATGGATATAGGAAATAAATAAAATCTGAATATTAATATCATCTTAGTATTTGGATGGAAAAACAAAGACAACCACGAGTGTTTTGGATAAGAAGGTGCTTAGATGCCACGACTAGAAATAGAATTGGTTCATGTAGGAGTTGGATCATAGGGATCCAAAAAATAAATGGATATTGAAGATCCAAAGTATATAAGACAACAAGATTGGAATCATAATTCATCAAAGTATGATTTGGGATAGATGGATATAGGAAATAAATAAAATCTAATCATTAATATCATTTTAGTATTTGGATGGAAAACAAAAGGCATCCAAGAGTGTTTTGTCTAGAAAGTTCTTAGATCAGAAATAATCATGCACAATAATACAGTGAAGAGCATTTGAAGGTTCAAGAATCTAGGAGAAGGGAATACTTCTGGGATAAACAAGAAAACGTGATACCGGCCAAAAGAAAAAAAGTTGTTGCAATTACTATAGCAACAAGTATTATATGGCTTGTTGGGACAACCAAAGGGTGATAATACTTGCATGTTTGCAAGTGTTGTTGATAATGTTTCTACACACAGATGGAAGCAACATAAAGATGGAATATTGAATCATAAGGCTAATAAGGAAGCATAAGAGCTCATATTGTCATCAACTGATCGGGTAGCATTAAACTCGTTTAATGGAAGCCCTACAGGTAAGTATCCTTCTTTTGGAAATTATGTGTGAAATTGCCAAACGGAAATCCAGGTAAGAACTTCCCAAAATTGGGATGTTACTATGTTGTATGGTATTGCTTAAGTGCATTGACATGATTAAGTTACCACTAGGTGTGGTAAAGGCTAAAGGTTTGTTATAGTTATCAAATATTTTTATCTTTGAATGCACACACTAACATAATAACATGTCATGTTAATTTGCTGCGAGACAATAACGAGAAAGAAAATAAAAAATAAGGACTTGTTATAGGAATGAGGATAAGAAAGCTAGTCATGTATGAGACCAAGACATGGTTGGATATGACAAGGTATAGTTATAGAAAAGAAGTTATGTTACACAAATACCAATGTGATTCCTACTTTGAATAAAACTTGGACTGCAACCTTTTTCTAACACTAATAAACACTACAAAATTGTATTCTTGGTGTAGCGTTCAGGTCGGCGCGAAGGCATCCAAGTAATTATGAAGACAATGGAAAGTGTGTGGATATGGGTCAAGACATTGGTCAAATTTCCAATTTATGGATGGTGAGATACGTGACTTAGATAAGCCCTCATTATGAAGGTCAATGCAAAGGCGCATTGAGTAATTAGGAATTGAGAGTTGCAATCATGCCTGGTAAGTGACAAGAGCTGCACTCATACATGATGGAATGGTATACTTAAATGCATTTTTTGCCTAATGCATTTTGTGAGTGCATGCATATATGCTTTTGCATGAAAATAATTATACTAATGGTTGAAATGTTTCTAACTCATGAAATTGAGAACATTTCAGGAACTGATAAACATTGCAATAGGGAAGTTGCAAGTGAGGTGGTCACAGGAATAGTGACTGCAGAAAGTTTCTGTTCAAAAAATTGTAGAAATGAACTTACTGTTATTAATTACGAATATGCATATGAATAGAATGATGAGTCATTCTATTTGGTTGAATTGTTTGGTAATTGTGATTGAATTGCTAGGTGCAGGCAATTCTAAGAATCATTGCATAAGGTGATGTGCTTGATGAATTAGGATATATAGAAAATGTTGACCATCTGTTGGTTGTATGCAATATAAATAGAATTTCATATTTGGGAAAAAGTCGAATTCCTTATGAAATTAATTGATTTATAAAATGAAAATTTTATAATGCTCTCTCATGATAACTACATGTGTGTGATGAATATGAGATGATATTGATTAAAGTTGGAACTCTTGAAGCCATGGTTCTCTGATAATTCATGTCTGGCATGTACTGGAGCCCTGGAAGGGAGGTTGAGCAGCCGATGAACTGTGGAATAATGAAGGTGTATACTACCTTGGGTTGTATAGGCATGTGGGGAAGAGAGAGACCGTTGGTGGGAGTGCTACTAAGATGAAAAGATAATGATTAAAGTGGGAACTCTTGGATCCATGGTGCTTTGATACTTTGTGTTCGACCTGTACTAGATCTTGGAAAGGAAGATGAGCAGCCTAGGGGCTGTTGGATAGTGAAGGTGCATACTACATTTGGTTGTACAGGTATGAGGGGAAGAGAGACCGTTGGTTGAAGTGTTGTTGAAGTTTGGTACCTTGGCCTAGACTATGTTGATATTGATTGTGGGCCATGGTTATCTTAGGAAGCCATTGTCTTGATGGATTCATATTCCATGCTTGGAAATGGTACACTACTGAGAGTTTATCAGCAGTGAGATATAAGGCTGGGTGGAACGTCATGAATCTGCATCCAGTTGTTGCTTCAATGAAGTTAATTGAAGCATGTAATAAGGAAAAATGAGATGAATTATTTCATGAACTAGCTCTATGGAATAGAGCAATTGACTTCAAGTTACAGTATGAGTACCAGAATTGGTTCCAGAAAGTAGAGCACCAGATGGGTGACAAGCTTTCAATAACTAAAGCTTGGCGACTTTGAAGAGTTTGAATGGTACATGGTATATAATGCACTAAGAGTGTTTGAAAATTTTGTTGTACATGTATACATGATGCACTAAGGACAGTGCATAAATAAGGGGAGGGGATTATAATATCCTTAAGGCTGAACCCAATTGCAAATGTAAATATAAATGTACAAAAGTTGGTGAGCTGATTTGATATCATTGTGGTATACACATTCCATGGTGTAGCGTGCGTAGGTATTGCGCAGTAAAATGAGGAAGTGTGCACATTCTAGGATACCACGCGCAACATCTTAAGTGCGCACGATGTAGAGGCCAGGGAGCCTTGTGTATCTGATATGTTTATAGGATGGTGAGCTAGTATTATAAGTTAGGATGCTTATGTTTTGATTAGGTAGGAGAGCCTATATGTTAAAGGCTAGTGCGCCTAATTTTGTACATATCTCATATTTAATATAAAATACATCGTTGCGCGTAGATCGACCACGATAAAAGAGATGGGGGACTAAACTCCACTAGTTAGGGAAAGGGAAGGGGCTAATTTATGGAATATTATATTAATATTTCTTAAATTTCTTAAATTAGAAAGTATGGATAATTATGTTATCCTAAGTTCTAAATATGGAAACAAGTGGGCCAAATTAGCTTCTAACATGACAAGTGTCAAGTTGGGGGCATGCATACATATTTTTGGGACTTAGCTCATTTTGGGAACTTTGCTATCATTCGGACCATAATTGTTTCCTAATTCATCCGTCACTGAGATATACAGTCAATCATCCATGAATATGGAAGTTATTGAATGATCCATTGTATCTTCATGACTTCACTTGAAACTGTATCTAGAGCCTTTTGTTGGATAACTATTAGCTTGGGAGTGGGATTGAAGAAGCGAGTTGTCAGTCCTGTGGGATATTGAAGAGGTGGGTTGTCAGGCCCATGAGAAATTTTCTAGATGAGAGAATTGTTGGGGATTGATTTCTTGAAGGTGTTGAACTACAGCTGTAGGGCTCTGAGACTTCTTATCTGGCCCATTTCTGAAGCCCTGGAAGGGAAGTGGGGTAGTCAAGGGACTGTTGAGAAGAGAAGGGGAACACTTCCTTGTGTGGGACAGGCATGTGGGGAATGAGGGACTGTAGGATTTTAGTTGAGTGAGCACCTGAGACGAAGTCTTTCCTGTTGTTCATGAGCCTTTAGCCTGGTTAGGAACCCTTTACCTGGGTGCAGTTTAGTCCCATCTCGGGGGTGACTCACTGTTGAGAGTGATGAACAATGTGGTCTAAGGTTGGGAGGTTTGTGGAAGGTCTGCACGTAGTTGGTGTTATTCTCACAAAGATAAGTGTCAATTGTGTGATTAATTTACATGTTGCAATGTTATTCACATGTTATTTTTTATGGGTTTATCCTATGCGTGGTTATAGTTGTATGTATTCTTTTGGGTATTGCATGTATATGTTGCCTGTATATGCTTACTACTATTTTAGTTTGAATTCATGCATTTACATAGAGTATTTGTCTATTCACGTTATATATATATTAATCTTCCGCAAGAGTTCTGTGTGTGTATATGTTTTAATTACATGCAGTTAGAATATTATTTGAGACATAACTTAGTTAGGATGTTAAGTATGTTATAGTACATTCCACAGAGAACAGATGTGTTCTCCGGTGTAGTGTGGCACGACTTGTATGGTCGTGGACACTACAAATGGGTATTTGAGCATGAAAGAGTGTTCAGGACCAGCATGGCCTTGCCTGTTGAAGGTTGGGAATGTTACAAAGATGGTTTCAAGGCTAATTAAAGTGTCTGAGGAGTGGCATGTCACTGGCCTGTGTGAGGTTGGGGGTGCTACATAGAGAATATAGGGAGGCTATAAATTAGGGGGTTGGAGCCTCCTTCCAATTGGAGCTGGAGAATTTGGGGAGTTATAGATTCCTTCAGGTTGGAGCTTGTAAATAGGGGTTTGGGGACCCTCCTTCCAATTGGTGCTAGAGAATTTGGAAGTTGGTGCTTCCTATGAATGTAATATTTTGATATATAAAAAGTAATTATGTGATTTTCTCCCATTTGGGTTTCCACGTAAAATATTGGTTTATTGTGTATGTGTGTATGATGTGATGAATTTATTATGTTTATGTGTTTATGATATGTTAAATTTAATCATAAGTGAATGGAATCAATGATAAGTTAATGTTTTGATTGAAATTGGTAAAAAGTGCTCAATATTGATTCACCCCCCCACTCACAGTATTTTTTATAGCAAGATTTGCCTCACCATTGCTATCTTGCACAGAGGGCCTTTTTCCATTTCCCTATGTAGACTTGTCATCCCTTTTTGATGAATCCAGAGCCAAAAATATACATTTTTCCATGTATACGCTCCCTATCAGTTATGCAAGATGCGTATACACTGGTTGCTCCCCTACAACGTGCGTACATCGGAATTTGTGCTAGAAAATACAAAAATGAGGTCCGGTTTCCATGTCACGATAGAAGATCTTTGATCCTTGAACTTCCACATACTGGAAATGTTTTGACTCATCCCTGTAGTTTCATTCTGAAGGTTATAAAAGCACAATTTTGAGCCACGGAAAAGAGGAGAAAGCATTCAACTTTGAGAGCAAAGTTACTCTGGAGAAATTACTTCATATTGAGTTTTCATCCTTTTGTCCCTCAAGTCTAAACACAGTGTTCAACCCCCAAGCTCTTTCCCTATTTTTGAGAGAACCCCATTGAATCTCTTCTATTATCTTGCCTTTGGTGGAGAATTGAAGTGGTGGAGGCCCAGTTGGAAGGAACTTGGTTTCTTGGTTTCGAATCGTGCCAACACGAAAGTCTGTAATGTTGTCACTTATGCTGATCAATTATTAATAGAAATACTCCTTTCTCATCCTATTGGTATCTTGCAAATACATGATTATTATCCATGGGCGTGTTTGTAATGTTTATTAATGGATTATCCTATCTAATGTGCTAACCCCTTTATACCATGACTATATATTTTCTTTGTTCATTTGTTAAGAACTTATTGCAGGTACAAATCTTTTGGGGTGAAGTGCTCAATGGTGAAACACCATCAAACGTTGGATCGAGGTAGGTCTCTTTCTTATATTGCACATTATTTTATATAGCGTATGTTGGAATTGAGTTTATTTCTGTAGTCATATCTATATATTATGGTTTACCCTTGGCCATAGAGAGTTTTTCCCTCATAACAGTATTGGTTAATATTCAAAAAATTGGAATCAAAGAAGATCCTTCAAGAATCAATCTAATCGTTGGAAGGTAGATCATGGATAATAGATACATAGATAATGGAACACCAAGGTTTGATGGTCAAAATGGTTAAACTATGAGATATGGAGCACAAGAATGAAAACAATTTTGTAGGCACATGGGTATGGTGTTTGGTACTTAGTCATTACAGGATACACTGCTTTAAAGAAACCAAAGACTGCAGCCAAGAATGAATTAAAAAGAAAGAACAAAATAACAATGGATTTAATCCTAGACGGATTACCTGATCTGGTAAAAGACAAAGTGGGACAATGTTCATCAGGAAAACAAATTTTGGATAAGATACATAATCTCTATTCCAATGGATTTCATAGCATCATAGAGTCAAAGTATGCTAAAGAATATACAGGGACAGGACGAGAAGAAATATGCTCATGATTTCATATAGATCCAGAACAAGAAGATTTGAAGAAGGCGTAATGGATTTTGAGGCTGAACTAATTGGTGCTTTAACTGAGCTAAGAAAATAAAGAAAGGAAAAAAAAGTCACTCAAAGAAGAATTGATCAAGATAAAGAATGGTTTTGAAGAATTCAAGAATGTTATCATAAACCTAAAAGATCATCTAGATGAATCCAAAGTGATTGAATAAAATCTCAAGGATCAATTAAAAGAGAATCAATGTTTGGAATCCCAAATAATATCACAAAGAAAGGAAGTAGAGAAGAGAGTAGAAAGAAGACTTGTCAAAGTTGAGAAAAGCTCTGAGGACTTGTCAAGCTTGACACAAAATTTAGTCAACAAGAAAGAGGACTTGAAGAAGAAATCATCTTCTTGAAGACCCAACTTCAAGAAGCAAATAAAATGGAAGAAGTGATGAAGATCCAAATGATGAAGAAAGAAGAAGATTTTGAGAATCTTGAAGAAGAAGTTTTCAAATTAAGGGTTAAGGTTGACAATCTCAACAAGAACTTGAAGAGCTCTCAAGTAATAGAAGATATTATTAGTTGTCAAAGGTCACCATTCATTAAAATAGGGGTTGTATACACTGGTGAGGTCTCATTTAAAGAATATGCAAATACCAATCCCAACAAGAATGTCCAAGAACGTCCAGGATAGAGGAAGCTCCACACAAACAACAATGAAATTTGAAGAGAAGTGTTTCAAGTTGACGGAAAAGAAGAATGAAAATAAGGCTAAGAACTATGTAGACATTCTCAAAGGAAGGAATCATGATCAACAAGAGTCAAAGAGGAATGAATGCAGAAGAGATGTATTTCAAGGAAGACCTCCTACCTCCAGGCATCAAAGAATATTCATTCATTGTGAAGGAAACAACGGAATAGAAGATCATGATTATCCAAGGCATGAATTCAAAAGGACTACATCACAAAGAATATCATTCACTCCTAGGTATCAAAGGTTATTTTATGATTATTTTTTTACTTGTGATAAATCTGGACATAAATATGTATATTGTAGAGCTTATGGAAGAAATGTTCAAGCAAGAAATGTTTATGTGGATCCATACAATATTGAATGTTACAAATTATATAAATATAGACACATATCTCATGATTTTAGAATCATGATGGATACTTCCATGAAAGAAAACATTTATATCATTTACAAGAATGTTTGGAGAAGAAAGAAAGAAAAGGTGAATGAAGAGAAGGTGAATGAAGAGAAGGTAAATGAAGAACATGTGAATGAAGAACTCTTATAAATCATACTCTTAGGATTTGCAGTAGTGAAATATCATGTTGAAACTGAAAGAAAAGAGGAAGATGTCAGAGTTCATATTGATGATCCTGCAACAAAGCGACTTCATCCATTTTTCTGAGCCATCCGGCTTGGAGACTCCCAGTAAATATGAACATTGAAGAGAGGGATTCTAAACAACAACTATTACAAATAAGAGAACTATACTCTGAGAGTCTGAAGTGTTTGTTTGAATATTTTGGGAAGACAGATTCATAGTGGTTTGATCGTAGAGGTGAAAAATGTATCATGACAAATTCATTGATTAAGAAGAAATTTTTCATAACACATCTCCATGCAAGTATGAAGAAGTCAGTTGGAAGTTACGAAGAATTTCATTGACACACTTTTGAGGAAGAGATTCATTATTGTACTCAGGATAGGACATATTCAATACATATTGGTGCAAAATGTAGAGTTTGATTTGCAGACAACTTAAGAGGCAGGAATATGTAGTGATCATTTGGAGCAAAGTCAAAGAAATCTTCAAAAGAGTAAAGTGACAAATGGTTCAACAACATAATCGTGGACAATTTAGTTCTATAAATGAATTCATAATATATTTGGAAGGTATATTAGATAGTACTTGAATTGAACCAATGAATATACATGACAATGTATGAAATAATATGACTCAGAAAAGAAGCATATTGACAGGTTAAACCAACTAGTCACAAGAAGGAAAGAAGTGAAAGGAACAACAAGACACAGAGAAACCATCAGGAGGAGTCATACTATCGAGAGAATATTTTTGGTTGATTATGTCATTGATTTTAGTTCAATGAATATGACAAGCCTTGAGGACTTGAAGTCAAGTAATGAAGGAATATTAACATGAATTTTTTTCATATGCATCAGCTTGTTACAATAACAGGAAGCACCAATGGAAAAAAAAGCATCAGAAGAGAGGAAAGAAATCATATATAGGAATCCCCACATTGATCTACATAGCATATTGAAAAAGAATACAAATGGAGATAATTTTTCATAGGAAGTTACCCTTAATGTCAAAGGGGAAGAGAAAGAACAAAATAAGAAGATAAATATCATAAGCACGAACATAGGGGGAGCGCATGAAGACATAGAGAGATTGTTCAACGAAGGTATAATGTTAGGTGGACTCACTCTTTTTTATTGATATTTTTGGCACAGGGGAAGACCCAGGGTTCACTCCAAGAGCGTACCAACAAACCCTAGCTATTGGCCCTTTCGAAAACACCTATGAGGCAGATGAAGTCTCACCCGAAGAAACTATGAGGGGATTACAAGATAGAGATGTCTACAACCAAGGGGAGTATCAAGTGGATCGACTACCAGATCAATTCAGTCATTTATATATCACTTACCAACTTATCTCTTACTTCACACATCTGCCTATTAGATCTAACACAGTAATGCAATAACAATATATCAAAGGCAAAAGAACATAGCATCAATCACACACACAATACAAGATATATGTGGTTCACCCTCTCTCTAGGGCTACATCCACATAACTGTGCTTTATAATGTATTAAGACAAAGCATACAGTTCTTGTTTGCGCTCTTAGCTAGTCGATCTTATTTCTTCTCCTCTCTATCCCTCCCCTTCCTGCACACCCAACTGCAAGACTTGATCTCCTCACCCAATGAAAGATCTTACAATACCAGAAGTCTCTCACTCTTAGCACTTCTCTCTCTCACAACAATAATCCTTCATACTAGAATGACAATGAAAACACAAAATCATAACACCAACAAAAACCCAACCCAGGTCCCATTGACCTTTATTTATACATTACAATAGCTCACCGACATCCTTAGGCTAAAACCTAAGTTTCAAAACCCTAGATACGAAAACCCTAGGTGTTTAAAACCCTAAGTCAACTTGACTCATGTTTTCAGGGCTTCGTCAGCCTGTCTTTCCATCCTTCTTGCACATTGCTCCAAAGCATCCAATGGTTGATTTTTCCTCTTGATGAGTTTTCCATGATCCTTCTTCCTTGTTGATCTGTCATCCTTGATCTCCTCATCCAACAAATTGCGTCCTTTTACTTCGCTCCATCTTTTCTGCTCATTTGCTCATTTTTACCCTATAACAATCACTATGTATTTTGCGCAGTTCACATTTCACCTTTTCTGCCTTGAACTTCGCTTACTTCCATAACCAAGGGCCAACAGGCCCCCAAAACTCACCTGTGACTCATCCCAAGGAACTTCAGATCTGATTCTTCTATTTTACTTCGAATTTCAAACTGCACAGTGTAGCCTTTTCTTTCTGCTCTATGCCTCCTCTCCTTCCCTATGCAGACTGTATTTTTTATGTCTGGTAGCTAGTTTCAACTGCACCTGGTACCTAGACCCTTTTCCTTATGCTTTTACTTAGA
>SNQJ01S0031846.1:56087-82912 GCA_010110895.2 Picea sitchensis
AATATGCCCTAATTAAGGGGTAATGAGCCAATATTAGGGCTTAACAACTCCCTCCTCAAGATCCAGACTTGGGATGTGGTTCCCCTTCTTGCAGGAAGGAAACTTGTGAGGTGCATATGCGTCAACAAGACCAAGAGCGCAACAAATGGACATGTTAGCAGATACAAATCCATGCTAGTTTCCAAAGGATTTCAACAGCTTCACATGATTTTCTATGAAAATACATTCTCTTTAGTAGCAAATATGGATTCCATACGTTTGAAACTTGACATTGCAGTAGCCAGGGGATGGGAAGTCCATCAGATGAACGTGAAGAATGTATTTCTTCACAGAGATCTCTTTGAAGAGATATACATGGAGCATCCACAAGGCTTCATGCAGGATTCATCTTTGGTCTATCGATTGAAGAAGTCTATTTATGGCCTCAAGTAAGCCCCAAGGGCATGGTATGCCAAGATGGACTCTTACCTGTTGCCACGGAACTTTGTATGTTGTAATTCAAACCCAAACTTTTACATGATCAAGAGGCTTGATTCAATTCTACTCTTGTTTCTATATGTTGATGAATTTTTTATCATTGAATGCTCAACTTCAATGATTGTTGAAGTCAACAAGATTATGCATGATAGGTTCTTGATGACAGACATGGGTCTTCTACATTTATTCCTTGGACTCGAGATCAATTAGGATGCATCAAGAATCAAACTCTCTTAGGCCATGTATGTATGATATCTCCTCTAGAGATTTCAAATGACAGACTGCAAGTCTTCCTCGACTCCCTTCCTATCATGAGTTAGACTTGAGGATGGTGGGGACACTCCACTGGTGGACAACACATTGTACATAAAACTAGTGTGGATCTTGTTGTATCTCACACACTCTAGACTAGACCTCTCCTATGCAGTTGGAGAATTCTCCAAGTTGATGCAAGAGACGCATGAGCTACATTGGAAGGCTACAAATCATATCCTTCGATGCGTATAGGGAACCATCACCTTTGGGATTCACTATGGAAGAAACTCTACATTGGACCTCATCAGGTTCACTGATTCTAAATGGGTTGGAGATAGCATTGATAAATAGTCCACATCTGTTTACTTACTCAGTCTAGGTTCCAGGCCCATCTATTGGTCGAGAAAGAAGAAGACAACTATTGCTCTATGTTCATCTGAGGTAGAGTACAGAGGGGTAATTAACATAACCATTCAGGCTATATGGCTACAAAATTTTCTCACTGAGTTGGGAATTCAGTTTCATCAGTTGATTTTTAACTGGTGTAACAACCAAAGAACTTTGAAGTTCTGCATAGATCCATTTCATAGGAAATGGACAAAGCACATCAAGATCCACATGCACTACATCTGGGACTTAGTACATGAGGGGATCATCAACCTGCAGTTATGTCCTTTAGTAGAACATACTATAGACATATTCACCAAGACCTTCACTTAGCATAAGTTTCATTCTGTACACAGACGTCTTGTAGTGAAGGACATAGTTTCCTAGCAAAATTCAGTTCTTTTTTTTACATATATTGTACTTTAAAGGCGGGGGGGGGATTTTCCCATGATTTTTTCCCTCTCCCGTCATTTATTTCAGTGTATATTTTGTATTTGGGTAACTAACATGGCCTTGTTTTTGGGACCCATTCTTTATTTTCACCATAGTAATGTTCAGGAGGGTGTTCGAGATACTTCACATACACCTAGAATTAATTTTTCCTAAAGTTTTCCCTATGTTTATTAGTCATTATTCAATATCCTATAGTTTATGGAGAATATTCCTTTTCCTACATTCTAGGAAAATATTCTCTTCATTTCACAATTCATTTTGATCATTTGAGTGGAGTCTAGATGTCACACTGGTTTCATCACCATGAAACATTGGCATCATCACCATCTAATGCACATTTTCCTTGGGATTATCACCAGACTAGCGCATTACTCATGATTCCCTGATATCCTCCTCACTTCACTTTGTTTCAGTCAGTTAATTGAAGAATGAGAGACTAGTTAACTCAAATTAGGTGGAAATTCACTCTCATAAATTTCGGTGTGTGTCTATATCACTCTAGAACACCACTATGGTGCATTGGTTTCTCCTCCAGTGTGCATTAGTTGAGTTATACAAAGTATATCAAGTGTAAATTATCATTCATTCATTTGGTTAATGTAAAATTCTTTGATTCTCACTCTCTTGTTTCTCTCTTCTCTCATTTTTCTATAAACTGCATGTGTTATTTTCTATCTATATCTTATCTGTGCAGGTTCATTCACATTTACAAGATGAATAACCAAAATTCAAGTGGGCCCCATTGGGGTAAGTTAGTACATAGACTTACCGAGGTCGTAACTTTTGCATATGATCTTCATTTAGGGCGCACGATAGCTCGTTGGAAAGGTATTGACAAAGAGATTCATTTTAGGGGATCAATAAAATCCTTTGATTATTATCAAGGTGCCTTATCATGAAAAAATTTTGTTTAGGCCCTCAAAATGGTCCCGAAAGTTGGGGACCCGAAAACAGCTAAAAATAGTAAATTTCCAAAAGAATATTTTGAGCCAGTTGGAATAGGTGGGGGGCCACTAAGATACTCCTAGATAAATCCTCCCCCATTAGGAAGAAATGGTCTCCATTGTGTTGAGTTCGCCCATCATATGAGGAAATTTATGTTGAATTTTTCCATGGGTGAGCCACTTGCCTTGGTGTAGGAGTTGCCCTGCTTTGACAAACCGATAAATATGGAATGTTTGTTGGAGAGTTCCCTTGACATGTGTGTCCATGATCTGATCATTGATTATTGTTATATGATATTAAGGTTGATTGTTGCTAGTGTCAATTTCGCTTCTATATCTAAAGTGTTCAATAATGGTGGAAAATAGGGTCGAAGAAGGTCCACTTTGAACACTCGGTGCAAGCCAAGGAAGGGGGGAATTTTGGGCTCAAAAGAATTTTCACCCACAACCTTGGTGATGGTGTAAGGTCTATAACTAAGTGGATGAAGATTCCAATGAGGCCCTGTAAGGCATTCTTTCTTCACATGCAAACAAACTTGTCTCCCACCTGAAACTGGTGTGGTACTCAGTGTAGATCATGGCACTTCTTGTACGTGGTATTAGACTTCTGTAAAATATCTTGAACCTATTGGAGGTTGTGCTAGATCTTCTCAATGAACTGAGTGAATTTTTCATCTTCTGTTGGAGCATGTGACAAATCTTCTTGGGTGGCCACAAGGGGTAGTGCAACATCCATGGGACCCAATGGCTGAAATCCCAACCCCACCTGAAAGGGGCTCTGGTCGGTTGAGCTATGCATGGCTCTGTTGTAGTTGTGTTGAACATAGGGAAGACTCTCATCCCATGTGTGAGGGTGATTAGAATTGTACATGTGCAAAATATTCACGATCATCCATTGACGACCTTGGTTTGGCCATTCATCTGGGGGTGGAAGGAAGTGGATTTGGTGAGCTTGGTGTTTAGAAGTGACTAGAGGCTCGACCAGAATGTGATGAGGAACCAATTGTCTTGATATGAGATAATGGTTTGTGGGATCCCAAAGTGTACCTACACTCGTTCAAAGAAGATCTTGACAGTGGCCTCCACTGTGATGATCTTCTTATAGGCGGCCAAAATCACCATCTTGGAAAAATGATCCACAACCAAAAAAACACAGTCATTTCCTCGCTTGGTGGATGGAAGGACCGACATGTAGTCCATTAAGATGGATTCTCAGGGCCTATAGGTAGTAGGAAAAGGAATTTACATGCCTTGTTTCTTAGTGGTCGGTTTGGAAATAGTGCAGGAAGTGCAAGACCGAATATAATTTCTCACATCCTATTGAAGTTTTAGCTAGTAGAAATGCCATTGTAGCACTTCCAGTGTCTTTTCCATGAATAAGTGTCCTGCCACCTGACTGTAGTGGGCTTCCCAAATAAAATTCTCTTGCTCACTTGATGGAACACAGAGATGGCCTAGATGGTACAGAAGCCCATGCTGAAGATGTAAATTAGTGACAATTGTGTTTGTACCCAACATCTGGTAGGTGTTGGCGAAGTCGATATCTATCTCATAGAGGTGGGGACATATGAAGGTCTTATGGTCACAAGATTCTAGAAGCATGGTGAGTGTCATGATTGAAGGTCAGCTGAGGCAGTCAACAACTCAGTTGGTACTTTCTATTTTATACTTGATGTTGAGGTGGAACTGTTGTAAATATGTGGACCACTTATGATGGAAGTCATTATGTAATTTTCCTTATGTCTGCATGAATTGTAGTAGCTTATGATCAATTTGGATGACTATCTCTTTCCCGAGAATGTAATGCCTCCACTGGGGGTAGGCTTTCACAATGGAGTACATTTATTTTCATAAGTGGGGTACTTACAGACAACATTTGATAGTGTCTCACTATGACAGGCCACAAGGTAGTTGTGTTGAGTGAGGACTGTGCCCACAACATGTTCTGAAGCATTTGTCTTGATCTCAAAGGGACATTCAAGGTCAGGGAATGAAATCATTGGGTTGATAACAAGTGTTTCTTCAGATCATCAAACTCTTGTTGTTGCGACAGACCCCACACAAATATTTTCTTACCACCACCCTGGTTACTTGGCTGAGGGCCCATGCAAAGTGGGAGAATCCCAAGATGAAACTGCGATAATTGGCAAGGCCTAAGAAGCTTTGAATCTTAGTTGAGTGTGGTTGGGGATAGCTAGTCACCAATGACTTGGATCTTGGATGGATCGACATGCACACCATGCACATCAATAATGTATCCTAGGTATTGTACCCTTTCCATGCCAAAGGAGCATTTTCCAACTTGGCATATAGCTTGTGTTTCCCTAGAGTGTACAAAACATGATGAATATGCTACAAGTATTCCTACCAAGTCTTGTTGTAGATGAGGATGTCATCTAGATACACCACTACAAAATAATTAGCGAAATTCCACAAGATATCATCTATCATCCTCATGAAAGTTGTTGGGGAATTTTTCAAATCAAAGGGCATGACTAGATATTCAAAAAGACCTTCTTTTGACTTGAAGGTAGCCTTCCACACATATGTCTACTCTATTGGGACCTAATGGTAGCCATACTTCATATCAATCTTAATGAAGTATTTGTCTCCCTTCAGTTGATTAAGGAGATCATCAATTTGGGGAATCGAGTACTGGTTCTTGACTGTGATTTTATTTAGGGCTCGATAATAAATGAAGAGTTGCCAGGCCTCATATTTACTCTTCACTAGGATGATTGGGCTTCCACAAGGTGATGAGTTGGGTCGAATGTGCCCTTTTTGGATCATTTCTTGGATCTGACACTTTATATCCTCATGTTCTAATAAAGAGTGATGATATACTAGCGCATTGGGTAGCGATGCAATGGGGGTCAAATCAATGGGATGCTTGACCTAACAGTGCATAGGTACCCCAATAGGTGATGAGAAGATGTCTTTGTGTTTTTCAAGGACCTTATCCAATTGATTATACTACGTGGAGAGGTCGGTTTCAGAGGACATGGATGTGGATGCCACCTCTTGCTCACTCTAAGAGTGAATCACGAACAAGAAAAACTTTCCATAGTGATAAATGACCTTCCTACATTGCTTGGCAAATATCAAGGAAACAACAATAGGTGGGACTACCTCGGTTATCCTATACAATTTCCTATTCAAAGTAATAATAACAATGCGAGCCTAGCCTCATATACAACATGGAATTTCCATAAATAAGGTTTTCCAAAAATAACATCGCAAAATTCAAGGGGAGAAACATCACAAAATACCTCATCTTTGAATAGATTGATGTCGTACAATAGGAAACACTATTTCCTGATGCGAAGATCACTTACTTGGTGGAACCATCTGATGGTGTAGGACTACGGGTACGATGTTGTCTATAGGGATAGTCACTTTACAACCTCTATTGATATCAGGTTCTTCTAACTACTGCTATCAATGTTGAAGTGTAGCAAAGTTCCTTTCACCCACATCTGTGAATCAAGTTCATCAGGCTGGATCTTGGTGGGAGAAACAGCGGCACTAGGTTCCATGTTAATGGTATATCACCCATTTTCTAGTTCTGACTCAGAGTCGAAACCCATATATGATTCAGAGGCTTTCACCTCAGCCACCAATGACTACTTTGAGAAACAATCATCAGTGTTATGCCAGGGGATCTTATGGAAGTCGCACCACTTCTCGATATCTTTCTCCATATTTCTATTGTCCTTATTTTCTTATGGCTTGGACTAGTTGTCTTGAGGTTTCCCATATTTTCTCTATTCTTTTTTCTCTGGTTTGGGGTTTCCCTTGACTTGCTTCTGCTGTGAGGGGCTCCAAGACCCAAACTACCGTGTCTTGTGTTTCATCTTCTGCTCGATTTTGATGACATATCGATAGGCTAAGCCTAAGGATGAGATGTCCAAAAACTCCATTTTTGTCTGGATGTATATATGCAAACCATTACTGTACTTTAGCACTAGATTTTTCTGAGAATATTTGATACCTAGCTTGGTGCGCAAGGTATGGAATACATTGGTGAAATCTGGCACTATTTGGTTTCTTTCTTGTCGTAGTGTGGTCCATCATGTGTACAAGCCATCATAACTTCCAACAGGGTAGTATTATTCCTTAATAGTATCCATGAAGGAACCCCAAGTGGGTGCAACTGAAAATAATGTGGATCCCTCTATTTCTTTTTTCTCACAGAACATATCCCCCCAATATTTGACATGTGGGATGACCTTGAGGAGTGTAAATGTAATATTTTTTTCTATCGGAAAAGTTGTGGACAAAAAAATACCCTTCTAGAAGGTTTAACCATTTATCTACGACATCATAATCTATTTGAAATTTAAATATAGGAATATAAAAATTGATATGTTCCTTGAAGGGGGCAACGCCTCTGCTTGAGGTGGATGCATCACTTGTCATCAACCGTCGAAGTATTTGTGCAAATTTGTCCATCATCTCGTTCCTATGTCGCTCGAGGGCTTCCTCAAGAATTTTTTTGAAAGGATATCCTATCCAATTGTATCTATTTTCTCCCTCCATGAATGGTTTCTTGGGCTTGTGAGAGCAGATTTCCTCAAGAGAAACAAGGTAGATACCCAACTCTCTATACTCTGATCGCATCGGGCACATGCACTAAAAAATGACAAGGAGTAGACCGCTCGGATACCACTGATCCGTATTTATGAGCAAACGAAATGAAAACAAAAATTTATAATATTAACATAGAGACATAATGAATAATAAAAGAGATACAATAAAACTTGACTTCTATTAAATAAGAAATATGTTGAAACTATAAAATGTCGACTGAAAACAAGCTTGCTAGAATGGTGGCATCTTATCTCTGAGAATAGATCTGATAGCTACACTCATTCGCAAGAAGATGAGTACAATAAGGATCTGAAGGAAGTTTTTACAATAAACATGAATTCCAAAACCCTAGACATCCAAAAAACTAACCCTAGGAGATGAAGTGTCAAAAGTCATGTGGGACCCGTTGGGGTAAGTTAGTACATCAACTTCTCGGGGTTGTAACTTTTGCATAAGATCTCCATTTAGGGTGCATGATAGCTCGTTGGAAAGGTATCGACAAGGAGGTTAATTTTTTGGGATCAATCAAAGCCTTTAGATATCATTGAGGTTCCCTATTGTGAAAAATATTCATTTAGGCCCTCAAAATGGCCCCAGAAGTTTGGAACAAAAAAAACTGCTAAAAAAAGTAAATTACCAAAAAACTATTTTGAGCCAATTAGAATAGGTGTGTGGCCATCACAATCCTCCTAGATCAGGGAGAAACCCCAAAGAAATTTAACCTTTTCCATTGATTTCAAAGGGGGAGAGAAACATGAGGAGATAAATATTTGGAGCATTGGTCACAAGTGGAGTATGAGTGTTTCCATCAATGCCAAAGGGGAAGATTGTTGGAAAGTTTGTTGTCATTGAATCCAACCCTATATGTCAACCCTAGAAGAATTCAAATATATGGATATATTTAGAGAAGTCTCTAAATTGGTCCCCTTATGGCATATCTCTAAGCATGGCCCTCATGATAAAATGCTTTGAAGAAGTATACAAGAAGACCTGGAAATATGTTTAAGTGGTTAAGAAGCCCTAGAGCTATGGTCATGAAGCCCAAAGTTGTTTGAAGAAAATTTTAAATGCATGCACAACCCTCATATATGGATATTCATCATAATTTCATTACCAATGGTAGGTGGTACACCACGTGGTTCCTCATGGTTTAGGAGATATTCCCTCTTGAAGATGGAATCCCCGAAGTATGGTTAAGAAGCCCTAAATAGTTGTAACAAGAATTTAAAAGTCCTCCCTTAAAAAGTGTTGCAAAAAAGAAGTTACAAGTTGGCCCCATTGTAATGAATATGAAAATAAATATTAAGGATATTGTTGGTAAATTCAACCCCAATGGAATAATCATTAAAAATTAAATTGAATTTTAATTGGGTCAAGTCAGCCCTAAAAAGGGGGTGTCAGATCTAGCAAAAATAAGGCACGTAGGAGTTCATTTGTTACATTAACTCAAGTGATTTTTATCTAAGGTAACCAAGGAGATTTGAGGTGAATTTCATAGGGAATATGAAGTGAATAAGAGAGAAATTCCAAGCGAATATGAAGTCTTGTGATGATGTGTTCTAATTTATGTTATATAAAGGGAATCTTACCAGGTTTTTTGTAACTTTTTTTCTAGAAGGATTCAGATAGGGAAACTTGGAGGTTGTCGAGAAGATATATCAAAGTACCTGTGGTAACAATTTTATCTTATTGGTCATTTTATTTGTGGAGATACACTCTGTGGAAGATGGGGTTTTTGACTAGCCCCGAAACTAATCTCAAATAGGTGTTTTAAGGAAAACAAACATAACTTCTTCATAGAGGATCCAAATTATATGAAACCAATTGCATTGGAAATAGTATATTCCTTAGTATGGTTTTTTTGAGTTTCAAAAACAAATATCAAATATTTTTCATGTGGCATGCTTTACAAGTTCACTTTTCGGAATAGGCCAGAATTAAGCAAGGTCTACCATTTTCAATGTAACTCCTTTTCAGGGAAAATTCAAGGATTGAAACTTGGAGGAATTTTAGAAAAGGTATTGAAGAATATTTGGTACAAGTTTCAAACCTTTATTCATTACAGGTACAGATTTATGTTTGTTGAAATTTAGGTTTTGTGATTAATAAAAAAACTAGTCTCGTGAGACTGAGGCAAAGTTTGATGAAGATGTTATTCTCTTGTTGTTGAAGATGAAGAAGGTATGAGTGTCTATGATATGATGCACTAGTTCTATTAAAAAATCATAGGTATGTTTTAATATGAATTTTGAAGGTTATGTCTTGATGTTATGATATATGCATGAGACATGTTTTGGAGATTTGGGAATATGATTTGAGTCACATATTGGATGTATGATATATGTTTGGTACATGATTTGAGGCATTTCTATTGAGGCATATTGTTGGTACATATATTGGATATATTTGCATACATATATGGCACATGTTTGAGATACATATATTGATGATGTTATGACACATGTTTGAGGTAGATCTTGGTATATGGTAAGAGATGTTATTGGTGATCTTGGCACATGATCTGTGTGAGTGGATTTGGTCTCTTTGATAGTGATTATCAATGGTAGTGATAGGTTAATATTGGTGTATCAGGGATAGTGAAATTGGGAGTGAGAGTGACATTGACATTGATAGTGATAGTGATAATTGTAGTGACAGTGACAGTGGAAGTGACAGTGATAGTGAAAGTATCAGTGATAGGTTGAGTCTACATTTAAATTTCAAGTTCCTTCCTCTTTTCAGAGGGAATCTGGGCCCATGCACGTGAACCAAAAATGTGAAAGTGGGTCACTTCTGCTTTGAGGCCACTCCAAGCCTCACAGGGGGTCTTATCCTTGACAGATCTATGGGGAGATTTGTTTTGGATGTATGTTTCATAGTTAAGTTCTTCGGCCCATATTCTCTATGGTAGTGTTTTTCCACTCAACAACTTCGTTTTGCTGCGGAGTATAGGGAACTTTATGTTGCAACTGAATCCATGCGTCGTGGAAAATATTATGGATCTAATGATTTACATGCTCTCATCATTATCATTTCGGAGGACTTTGATCTTCTTTATGGACTGTGTCTCAACCAGGGCTTTGAAATCTTTGAGGTGTTGAAAGACCTCAGATTTTATCCTGAGAAAGTAGATCCATGTAAAATGTGAGAAATCGTCAACAAAAATGAGAATAAACCTCGCTTTTCTGATCGATGGATGTGGAAAAGGACCCATGAGGTCACTTTGGATTAGATCTAAAGGTGAGAAATCTCGTTGAGACTTTCCTTTGTCTAATTTCTCTTGAGGGTTTTTTCTGAAAACACATCCCTCACATACTCACTTGGAGAAATGGATGTCTGGTAGACCATCAACTAATTTGTGCTTGCTACGTTGTTGCATGTATCTGAAATTAAAATGTCCAAACCTTTCATGCCATATCTTACTACTTTCATCAGCATGAGTAGGAAATAAAGAAGATTCAGGTTCAATGAATTCATAAAAAGTATACAATCTAGATTGATGATTTACCTCACCGGTAGCAACCTTAGAGTTGGTTTTCATGTCGTATATGTCCACGGAATTTGGTGTGAATATGACTTTATCTATAGTGCAAGAATTCTCCATCTGATACATAGAGAGAAGGTTGACAGAAAGATTGGGAACATGCAACACATTCTTGAAGCTTCCATTGGTGAGTTCAATCCTTCCTTTGTCGGTGATTTCGACAGAAGAGTTGTCCCCCGTCAGAATAGGAGGACTTTTGAATGCATCCAATGAAGAATATATTGCTTCTAAGGCATCCATGTGATGTGATTCTCTTGAATCTACAATCCAAGAATCAGGAGAGGAGTTTATGGCAATCACAGAATGGCTAGAATTGCCTTTCTTGGAATTCAGATCTTATGGCTTCTTCTTCTTTGCACCCTCAGGGATGCGATCTCCAAGGTTGTTTTTCTGAAGTATTTGAGACATTAGATCTATTTTTTTTGCATGCATGCGGATTCTGAATGGAATCCTTTGTGATATTACATTCATTTCTCCCCTTTTCTTCCCTTTTCCCCTTTGAATTCAGAGGCATCGGTGAAGGGTTTTGTGTACCCTTCCTTCTTCGTATGTGCATGAGATTTATGTTTATATTTACCTTTATATTTATGATATTTGTGTCTTACATCATGCACAGTGAGTGCATGTTCCCTTGGGCCTTTGATTGTGCCCATGTTGATGAGCTTGGTTTCCTCTTGTGTGAGGGATTCGATAAATTCCTCAAGAGAAGGCATCTTCCAGGTGGCTCTAGAGGCGAATTTGACAGTATGGAATGTGAATATGAATACAAAGAATTTGGGAACAAGATTGGAGAGAATGGTGAGAACCATTTGTTTCTCCTCCGTCGATTTATCAACCCTACAAGATTTGAGTTGCGACAATAAATCCTCAAATTTTGTAAAGAAATCTTGGATATTGTCAAAGATTTTTGGATCCAATGTGAGCAGCTCCACCTCTAGCATGTTTCCCCTCATCTCATCCTATTTTCCAAATATCCCTTCCATGGTTTTCCAGGCTTCATTGGGAGTCTTACAGGAAGATATGTGAAAAAGGATATCAAGAGAAATGAGACTGCAAATTGTTTTGAGAGCCTCATCCATGCGATTTATGTACTTGGATTTTTCTATGGTTGATGTCAGATTTGTATCTGTATTCATGGTTAACCTGTGCAAAAATCTGGATCAGATATGTATGGATATTTTCTCCTTCCATGAAAAATAGTTGTAATGTGTAAGAATATATCCTTTTTGGAATTCCATCTTTCCGTTGTCTTCAATCTTTTGTACTTGCAAAACATTTTTGGTGTAACTTTTTCTTAGCAGTCTGTCGGATCTGATACCATGTAAATGTGTTGAAATTGCATAGAATAGATATAGATAAACAATAATACACACATTTGCAGGGAGAATTGGAGAAAGAAGAAGAAGGAGAGAAATAATGAAAGAATTCTCATTAACCGTTGTGATTAATGAACAATTTACACATCATATACTATGTATAACTCAATGAGTTTGATTGGAGGATAACCAATGTGCCATAGTTTTTTTCTAGAGTGATCTGGATACACACCAACAGTTACGGTAGTGAACTTCCACTTATTCTAGTCTCTCAGGCAGTTACATGAGTGAACTGCCACCTAGTTGAGTTAACTAGTCAACTAGTCTTCAGTTAACTGACTGAATAGAGAGTAGTTAGGAGTTAAATCGAGGAATCAAGGATAATGTGACACTTTGGTGATTATACCAAGGCAAGGTCAAATTAGCATGGTGATGATCCCAATGTTGCATGGTGATAAAACCAATGCATCATCTAAACTCAACTCAACTAGTCAACTTGAAGTGTCAACTGAAAGAGAATATTCTCCAGGTGGAATATTCTCCCCTAAATTATAGGAGACTGGATAATGACTAATTATGACTAATGAAAAAAGGAAAAACCTTAGGAAAAATAAATCCTAGGTGTGTGTGAAGTAACTCCAACAAGAAGTTATAAAAAGGGAAAAGAAGAAAAATAGGTCACTACAGGAATAACTAAAAAGAAAAGAGGAAAAACAAAATTCCAACTCTGAAGAACTAGAGTAGATGATTAGTAAAATAAATATACTAGTTGAAGAATATAAACAAATTGAAGAAACACTCAAGGAGAGGTTGGAAGAAAAGGACAAGATCACTAAGAAAAGAGGAAAAACAAAATTCCAACTCAGTTAGAACTAGAGTAGATGATTAGTAAAATAAATATACTAGTTGAAGAATATAAACAAATTGAAGAAACACTCAAGGAGAGGTTGGAAGAAAAGGACAAGATCACTGAAAATTTGGAATCAGAGATTGCCCACTGAGAAAAGAAGGGATGATTTAAGAATGGAATGGCTTTAAAATGTAGAAACCTCGAGGAATATTACTAATCCTTCATATGCCAACGATAAATTATTAGCTTATATTTTTGTAATAATATTCAAATTTCTAAGTATTTTATAGTTTTATAAAATTTTACATTTTTAAAATAATTTATCCTATATAATTTTAGGCGAATCATTTTTAAATAGCTAATCTACAAGCTTTTGAAAAACCATGGAAAATTAGCCCATGAACTAAAATTAACCCCTAAAATCATCCTTCTGCTCACAAAATACCTTTCAAAAGAAAACATAATATCGAGAAGGTTTTGATAACATTACTGTCCCATTCCATCCCAGCTTTGTAAAGGAAGATCCCTCAAGGCTTCAATTTAGTCTCATCTCTAAACATGGTTGGAAGGATCCCACAAATGGTAGATGGATAAACCTTTTGCGGTGGTGCTAAAATAGTCAACGCACCCAGATCATAGGTTTCTATCAGATCAACGACCCCCGATCATTTTAGAATGCCACAAGTTGTGTGGGCATTAAAATCCAAAGGCGGGTTGAAATCCTAACCACGATTTTTCGGGGAGGCTATGTGGTGTAAGAGGGTGCATTTCAGTCCTGAAGCAAGCAGGGGCCCAAACCGCTTCCTAAAACCCCATAATCGTGTGCTCATATGATGCCTTATCCAACAATGACAGGTGACCGCCCGATAGTCATCTTTTCGTGCTAACTGGTGAAGGATTCAATTAATGAGCAGGATCGGTAGTTGAAACCTCATCTCAACCCATAAATGGAAAGTATGGAAATTATGGCTAAGGAGATAGAGATATTAGCCCAAGGTACAACAATGGATGACTTGTTCTCGCAGGCCCATACTGATCCAAGTTTACATCCGATGAGGAAACACGCATAATCCTACGTATGGATGCACATACATAAAGTTTTGAATGGGATGGATAGATTACACTCCTGGAAGTTGTGAACTGAGCTGATTATAAATAGATCAATTTAGATTTTGTTATAGTCACAAACCCATGAGAAGAGATCCTTATTTTGTAATGTTTTGGTAATAGAGTTATTCTTTGGTTTTGTATGAGACTTGAGACTTCTTGATTAATATAAGTCACTTTATTTCATCACTTATGTTTAACTGGTACGAAACAGACTCATGCATGGAGGATCCGCACGAGGGTTGTAGAAGTTGCATTGTGATGTAGGTTTGATTTCATAGTATTTTGGACATGCTTCAATCATTTTTGTTATCTTTTGCTTCATGCTAAAATTCCTCGCCATGGGGGATCCAAATGAGTTGTTGTAGTCGCATAGTAATGGAGGTATGATTACTATGTTACTATGATATATTTCATGGCTGAAACTTAAGTTCAAGAGTTCTCTTTTGCCCGAAGTTTTTTTTTCACCAAGTTGCTTGAAGGCTTGATGCTCATGGAAGACTTGTCCACCTTTCTGACTAAGTCTTCCTTCACCACCTTTAACCTTAAACCACTAATTTAAGTTAATGAGGAACTCATTTCCTTATGCATTTCTTGTTGATTTTTTGTGTTGAAAAATTATTTTACTGAGCCTTCTCCATTTGACCTCCATTCATAAAACCTACCTCAACAAACATTTTGATGGGTAATCGGGCTTATCCCCCTAAAATTTGAGGGTGACTCTTAGTGATACCATTTATCTAGCATCATTGTCGGGGACGAATTGAACATTTCCCCTAGGATTGAATGAAAACATTTTTTATTATGAAGGTGCATCTAAATACCTTGAATATTTCAACTTGCACCTGACGACTCCACTATTTCAGTTGTGGATCCCAAAGGAAGACACGCATGTCTACTCCATAGTTTCCTCTGACAACACCTGAAGTTTTTACCTAGAAAAATATCATCAAGAAAGGAAATAACTCTCAAGAAGGACTTTCAAACTCATTGTATCAGGTGATTCGGGTAATTTACATGATTCTTCTCTTAAAACTCCAAAGCATACATCCACCTCTTTATGTTCATCTCGCTGGAGATCCTAAGTTAGATTTTGAAATATTTCATGATTTATCCCCTTTGTTATTCATTTAGAAGGAAAAAGTTTTGACACCCATGTTTCCCCTAAGATTGTAATGTTTTTTAGACCCAAGAGCTTAGAATATTTTCCCACATTTGGTTTTCCTACTCCTCTCCTCCTCCTGTCAAAGTTGTTTTATCTAAAGAGGGGGAAACTTATTTTCCTTTGAACCCCATATTATTCTCCTCCAACACTCAATCATTTCCCTTTTCCCCTAGAAGAACAACTCCACTCCTACCTGTCCAAACTCCATCATCCCTTGCCTCCCACAGCTCTCACATCCCGATGGTAGGTGTTAATCCTCCCAGAAACATAATGGATGCCATATTGGCTACTAGATAGATATGCCTTCTGAGCTCTTTTACCTCATCCCATGAATTCTCTCACAAATGGAGACTACCTTAAGTGCATGCCCAAATTCATTGTGGGAGGAAGACATATCCCAAAAGAACATCTTAGCCTTTATAGTTATGCATATAATCATAACATTTAAAATGAAGATGTGTGGATGAGAGTTTTGCACAAAGCCTTGATGGTGAGGCTATGAAATGGTTTAGGGATTTGGATCCTAGATATATTGATGGGATTGAATCTCTGGATGATTCATTCTTAAAACATTGGGGGATAAAAAGATTTTCTTTATTATAATATAGAGTTTGGGTCACTAAGTGGAATGAGGGGGAATTTATTTCAGACTTCAAAGAGATTTAATAAGATGTACACACATTCCCAATCAGTAAAGCCTACATAAACTTCTGCCAAGATTACTTATGCCAAGGCTTTTGACCCTAAGTTTTGCCTTCTACTGATAGAAAGAAGAGCTGTTCCTTTTAGCTCATATGCAAGATGCATACCTTGAATTAGAATCCAATATACTAGAAGTTTCCACAAGCTTAGGAGTAAGGCTTATAGAGATAGAGGAAAGGGTAGGTCTAAAGTTTCAACCTCTGATTCCTCATCTACCCACCCTCAAGTAGACGAATTGAATAATGCCGGTAAAATCACTTTCTACAAAATGGAGAAATTGAAATTTGAAGGAAAGAAGAGCTATAGAACCACCCAGAATGATGATAATAGGGGTAATTTAAGAAGACTCGGTAATTACCCTCAGATCATCCAAAGAGACCAAATAAATAATGATAGTAATGATCAAAATCCAATCCCCTCCAAAATAACCTTGTTATTGATGAATATGGGAGGAAGAAGATGATCCCAAAATCCATCAGTAAGGATGATTTTAAGGATGGAAATTTATTTTAAAATGTGAAACCTTGGTGAACTTTTAATAATCCTTCATATGTCAACAATGGTAAATGTTTCATGACATTTTGTAAAAATACTAAATTTCTAATTATTTTATATAGTTTTATAGAATTTTTGGTGATTTTAAGGTAAAATAATGTTATCCCATAAAATTTGGGTGAATCGCTTTTAAAATAAATAACGCTTTTGAAACCATGAAAAGTAGCCCTGAGTGAAATTCTATCCCTTTAAAATCATCCCCCAGATTCCATTGTCTTGGTGATACTTCTTCATCCCCTCATTTAAATCAATATGCATATGAAGAGGCTTTCATGGGAAGCCAACTAAATGAGTTGAGCAAAGGGAAGAGGAATAGTGGCAATTCAAATAGATACAAACCTAAGGTTGAAGAAGAAAGAGGGAGAGTTCCATTATTTCTGATCAACCTACTAGAACAATGAATCATGCTAAGGATGTGGCAACTAGAAGCAAAGAAAAATAGGCATAAAAACCCCAAGTAGTGGTTAAGAGACCTATCCTAGAAGTGAAGGGAGATTTTGAAGCCTCCCTCCTTTATCTTTGAGAATGAGATTCAAAAAAAAATTAAAACTCTCGTACCTTTTTAGAGCTAGTTAAGAATGAGGATTTCAAAAGGCACCTTTCCAAAATGTTGTATCGAGCCTTCATCTTCATCTCATTCCACTGATTCAACCAACCTCCAAGATGAAAAACCACCTTTCATACTAGGGCCTTTGGTAGAGGATAGGAATGACTCCTCCCTCCTTTCTATACCCCATTAAACATTCATGATAAAGAGCTACACATTAACCTGATGGATTCAGGGGCGTCTCATAATCTCTTGCCTAAGACTATCATGGATGATGATGTCATGTCCAATATGACCCGGTAGACTCATTTGATTCTAGGAAGTTGAAGTGCCTCGGGGTAATTAAATACATGTTTGTTTCGCTCCAATTGCCAATGAAAAGTGTGGTCATGGATATTGTGGTGGCTAATGGTCCCCCCAAGTTTCGGGATGCTCTTGTATATATATCTTGGATAGCACCGGGTAACTTTTCATATGGATCTTTCTATATTCCACTATTCCTGTGTTTGGGGGGAACATAGAAGGCTTTATGGAAGAACAACTTTCTTTACATTATCGATGAAGCAACCAATCAACCACCCCATTTTTGTAATAAATATTGATTTAGGAACCAATATGTTACAACTCATTTATTCTCCTCAAACACCTATTGAAATGAGAAAGTATCACATCACCTCTTGTGAAGACCATTCTCCCAATACCTCTGTTTGGAAAATGTTTTCGATCCCTCTGTGAAAGTAAGTTGGTGCTGGAGTAGTTTTTATTTACCCCACCCAAGAGACCATATCTCCATGCCTTATAAGTTTGAATTTGAAACAACAAACAATGTGGAAGAATACGAGGAGCTTCTTTTGGGTTTGAGAGTTGCCAAAGACATGAATATTGAGGAGCTAGCAACATTTGGAGATGTTGAGCACTGTTCATCAAGTCAAAAATCAGACAAGCTAAATACCCTAGGTTAAGGGCTTACATAATTGAAGTCTGGGATCTTGTTGATGTTTTCTTCTTGGATTTTAATATCCCATTTGTTCCAAGAGAGGAGAACACTGTGGAATATTCCTTGATTGTCTCAGCAAATAATTTCAGGGTTCCTTTGCCCCCCAAATGCATGTATGATGTGGAAGTAAAATACAAACCCTCTATTCCCCATTAAATGTCAAACATTGAAGGTTTTTGATGATGATCTGAGATAAAAATATTTCTTGAGAATGTGGATGAATTTTCTAATTTGCATATTGATCAAGATCAATATACTGAAGAAATCCCTCATGCTGATATTTTTCTAAATAAAATTGCTAACCATCGATGTTGGTTCGCCGTCTAACAACCATATTCCAAAATGAATTGTCCCCTTGGAGAGATTGCTTGACAAAAATGATGTTGTTGCAAAGGTTAAAGGTTCAACTGAAGATGTTGATGTGAATGAATGAAATTTAGGGACAAAAGAGGATCCAAAGTATGTGGAATTGTCTAGCTTTTATCAAAGGAACAAAAGGTTAAGTATATCAAGATTTTGAAAGAGTTCGTTGATGTGCTTGCATGGAAATATGAAGATTTAAGAAAATATGACACAAACATCATGGAACACAAAATCCCTTTGAAAGAAGAGGCCAAACCTTTAAGGAAGAAACTCAAACAAATAAATCCCATGATGCTTATTATGGAAAAAAGAAGTGAAAAAATTGTTAGATGCCCGAATCATCATTCTTTGGAGATATACGTAATGGGTGGCTAACTTGGTGCCCGTGAGGAAGAAAAATGGGGAAATCAAAGCTATGTGTTGATTTCGGGAATTTGAACAGGAGCTCCAAAAAGATAACTACCCCTGCCAAAGATGGAGCACATTTTATAGAGAGAGACTGGTTAGTCTAGATTTCTACATTGATGGTTTTTTTTGGATACAATTAGATATTTGTCCTTCCTAAAGATAGAGACAAGACATCTTTTACTACTCCTTGGGGTACATTCATGTATGATACAATTCCCTTTGATTAATGAATGTAGGAGAAACCTTCCAAAATGAAGCCATGGATTATTGCCTTTATTGCAGAAAGACAAAGTTGCAGTCATTTACCTGGATGAAATTACAGTGTTCTCAAAGTCTAAAGGAGAGCATTGTCATCATTTGAAGAAGGTCTTCCTTAAGTGCATAAGGTTTGGTCTCTCTCTCAACTCTAAAAATCCTTTGTTTCTAAGTGGAGGAAGGAAAATTATTGGGGCATATCAGGTCAGTTGAAGGAGTAAGGATTGATCCAAAAAGAGAAAATCCATCTGTTCTTCCATCCAAGAAATAGGTTCAGTTTTTCTTGGGTAAGATCAATTTTATGAGAAGATTCATCTCTAATTTTTCTGAGTTGGTTAAGCACATAACAACCATGCTTAGAAAGGGAAGCAAGGTGAAGTGGATTGTTGAGTCCGTAGTTCTTTTGTCTAAATCTAAAGGGCTTTGATTGAACTCCGGCTCATCAACCCCATCATTCCAAGGAATTTATGATATTTTCTTTTCCTCATGTGGTGGATAATGCTGGATGCTTTTCTTCATAGAAAAACACAGAGGGGATTAGAGAAACTCATTTCCTTTTCGCCAGATCCTTTGAGGGATGGAAAAATGAGATATGATATCATGGAGAAGTGTGAATATTCTTTGGTCAAATCCCTCAAATATTTCAGAACGCGTCCTATATTCAAAATTGTTGCATATGTTCCCCCTTTTAGCCTCTGTAAAAAATATTGATCCAGCCTTGGATACAGATGGGAAAAGAAAATGGATTGCTAAAATTATTGAATTTGACCTTGAAATAAAGCCCACTAAATTGCTAAAAGGCCAAGGTTTGGCCATGTTCCTAGATGAATAAAAATACAAGGCTTTGGGGGTTAATTTCATAACAAACTTAGAAAATCAGTAAGCTGAGATTGCTGATAAAATTTCTCATGTTAGCCTCAACTTGGCATAATGAACTTAGTATAAAGACATCATATAATTTAAACACTTCCCGATGGCTTGACAAAGTCGCAGAGATTTGAAACTCAAAGCACCAAATATTATTGCCTCACTGATCAGGTTTTGTATTAGAAGGATAATCTAGGAGTTTTGTTGAGATGTTTAGACCCACAGAGGCCCAAATGGCCATAATTGATTTTCAAGGACAACTTATGTGAGGGACATCATTTATGGAGGACCACAAATTATAAAATCCTTAGAGTTGGGTATTTCTCGCCCAACCTTTTAATGGGATGTTTGTGCAAGGATTAGAGCCCTGCATCAAATGCCAAAAGTTTTCCTGAAAGAAACAACAACTCAAATCTTTCCTTTGAAACCTGTGGTGGCTTCTGGACCTTTTCAACAGTATTGTATTTCATTGGAGAGATCCACCCAACTTCAAGTGGACAACACAAGTGGATTTTTTCTGCTTAATTCCATTATTTCACTAAATGGATAGAAGCCATCCCTACAAGGAATACCTCCCAAATGGTAATCATTATCTTTCTTGAATATATCATGTCCATATTTGGTTGTCCAAGCAGGATTATTACAAACAATGCTGCCTCCTTCCAAAGTTGAACCATTGATCAAGTTTCATGAACAGTATGGGATTACATTAATCCATTCTTGATCCAGGTGGATATTGGTGGCCACCCGGCCATTCCACTGGGAACACCACCATTGCTTTTCTGCCAGCTTCCTTTAATTGTAGCACAAATTACTATTTTTGGAAGTTTTTGGTCCCGAATCTCTCAGAGCCGTTTTGATGCCCTAAACTACATTTTTTGGGCATCAAACCTTCAACAAATATAAGTTTATATGTTTCAACTTGATAATTTGCTTTTCAATAGTTGTATTCCTCTCGAATCTTCCATCCCATATTCTAGCATTTCATCTCCTAGGTTAGGTTTTGGATGTTTAGGGTTTCTATTGTTTCTCAATAGCAGAAGCCTCTTGTTTCCCACATTGCAACATAGATTTCTGTGAGACTGTGAGTCACCACATCAAGCTTCCTAGATAAACTACTAGTGCCCTAGCTAGTTTATTTTCATTTCCTTTGTCCTCAGAATAAATCTCAGTTCTTTGATATTAATGAAAATGAAGTCTTATTTCCACTACATATTTGTATTTATGGTTATTTGTGTATTATGTTGCATTCCTGCATAAATTCATATAAATTCTACTCCTTACTACCCATAGGGAAATGGTTTAGTAGAGTCCTCTTAACAAAACCTCATAAACATCATCAGGGAATTGTTAGAAGACAATAAAAAGCATGGGACTCAAAGCTAAAATTTGTTTGCTTTATGGGCTGACAGAGTCACAACAAAGATTTCACTAGGTGTTTCCCCTTTTCAACTTGTATATGAGGTTGAGGCTATTTTTCCTACTCAAATCGCCTTGCCCTGGAAAAAATTATTCCAGTACTACCAAGGAGAACATGATGATATGGTCAGGAGGATACAATAGCTAGTAGAAGTATAGAAGGATAGGGAGAAACTACTTGATAAATCTCATGATCACCAATAGAAAATAAAATGAGATTTTGACAAGAGGGTAAGCAAGGCAGATTTTTAGCTGGGGGATCTGGTGCTCAAGCAGATGCCCCAGAAAGACAAAGGAAAACATGGTAAATTCAAAACCCATGGATTGGTCCTTTCAATATTTCTAAAGTATTTTAAAATAACACCTATAATTTGCAGAGATTGGAGGATTCTAAGTTTTTGGTGGCCCTATCAATTGCATTACACTTTCCGAAGAAATATTTTCTTAAGCCATGATTGTCTTTCCACCATTGTAATTACCACTTCCTTTTATTTTGTTTGAATAAGAGAATCCATGATGCAAAAGCTAAGGCACTGGAACTACACATTCTTGGTAGCTTGCATGGAGCATGCCATCCCCTATAGAGCAAATGTTATCACATGAAGTTCTCCTCTGTGGTCATGCTTGATCTAGGAGCACATGGAAGAAGGAAAGTGCAACACGGGGGAGATCCCATGTGTAGTTCAGACTTTAGTTCACCTCTAAACATGGTTGAAGTCCTACAACCTGTAAGGTGACAAAATTTTGGTCGGCACTAAAATAGTCAAAGACACCCGTGACCAATAAAAAGTCGCTATAAGATCAATGGCCCCTAATCATTTTTACACAAGTTGTATGGATGTTAAAATCCAAAGGTGGGCTGAAATCCTAACCACGATTTTTCGGGGAGGCTATGTGGTGTAAGAGGGTGAATTTAAGGCCTGAAAGAGGTGTGGACCCAAACCACTTCCCATAGCCCTGAAATCATGTACGCATCCAATGCCTTATCCAACAATAATAGGTGGTCACCTAATAGTCGTCCCACCGCGCTCCAATACCGATAAGGATTCAAGCATCGAGTAGGACTGTAACCTAAACCTCACCACCATAAATAGAGCATGGAAATTATACAAGGAGATGAGTTGTTTTACCCCAATGTACAAATGTTGATGGTTTCTTCTTGCAATCCTATTGAGCCAAGTTTTGCGCCCCGATAGGAAGAAACACACACCGGGTGTAAGGATGCACATACATAAATATTTGAATGGGATGGCTAGATTACACTCTTGGAAGTTGTGAACTGGGTCGATTATAAATAGATCAGTTTGATATTTTGTTTCGTTACAACCTGGTTGAGCAGAGCTCCCTATTTTGTAATATTTTATACCAGAGTTGTTCTCAGTTTTGTGCGAGACTGGTGACTTTCACATTAATATAAATATGTTTCCTTTCATCATCTTGTTTAATCTCTTTTGAAACACTCGTGCATGGATGACCCAGACGAGATGTTGTAGTCGCATTAGTGATGTATACTGGATTACATTGTTGTGACCAGTTTCAGTCAATTCCATTGTTATCTTGTTTCTTCTTATTATGCAATTCTCATGCATGGAGGATCAAGACAAGTTGTTTTAGTCGCGACGTTAATGGAGGTTTGATTATTATGTTAATGTGATATATTTCAGTGTCTAAAAATTAAGTTCAAGAGTGCTCATGTGCCCCGATTTTTCTTCAACAAGTTGCTTGAAGGCCGATTCTCATGGCAAGCTTGTCCACATTTCTCACTAATTCTTCCTTCTGTTCACCTTTAAACTTAGACCATTGACTAAAGTTAATGAGAACCTAATTTTATTATGCATTTCCTTTTGTCCGCTTTGTGTTAAAATATCTTTATTGAGATTCTGTCCATTTGACCTCCACTCAAAAAATAAACATACACCAAACATTCTGATGGGTAATCGGCTTATCCTCCCACAATATAAGGGTGACTCTCGCTAGATACAATTAGACGTAAAAGGGTCAAGTCAGTAAAAATTACGATCAAGAAAAATCAAGAATCTATGCAGAGACAGGTAGAGGATCTCCCGAGAAGGAAGAAGACAAGAAGTTTTATCATAGAGATGTTCCACCACCCAAAAGATTCAGATTCCATAATTAATATCTATCAAAAGAAAATATCCTAAGAAGAATATGGATTCAGAAGAATAACTCATTTCAAAATATATGCAACTCCTAGGTATCAAACCATATTCTTTGTGTTATGTTATTCATGTAACAATTTTTGGACATATAATAAATTGCAAACAAAAATAAAGCGTAAAACAACAAAAGAAACTATGAAATTCATGCAAAAAACTGTTATCCAAGAAGTCCTAGTTAAACAGAGAGAAGAAGTTACAATGGTTTGAATCTTTGAGTACCAAAGTGGAATGATACAAGTGTAAATAAATTTGGAAACATGGACAAAGATGGTAGAATGACAAATTCCTCCAATATAATCACACAACAAAATAACAACAATTAAAAATAGGAACCTCAAAGAAAATGAATAAGAAAACATAATCAATATAACAACGAAGAATGGACACTGCCTACAAGATCAACACAATAAATGTGGTCAATATGTTGACAATGGTTTTTCAAATCACATGACAGTGATAAGGACATGTTTCTAACCCTGGGATAGGAAAGAGATGGCTCACCCTTTTGGAAATGAAACCCAACCATAATCATTGGAAGGTACAACAATGTTAGGGAAGTAAATATTCATGGAGAAAATGTCTCTACTAGTGGGAAAATATGAACTACAATATTGTGAGTAAGAATAAATGTGGTGATCATAGAACAAACTTGTGTTTGATTCTGTAATCCAATCTATCAGCATTTAATTACAAGGAAGCAAGCACAACATTTTTTTTCCGCTTTTTAGGCTAGAATGTGATGATGACAACAATTTAACCACACCATTGATGACGAAAACAAGCACACAACCCATTCAATAGGAAAAAATGACTCCACACACACCGGTGTAACGGAAACCGGAAAACATGCATGTAGAATAACCAAGGAATGACTACCTGCTCGATGCAAACAAGACACGCTTACAAGCTAAGGGACAACATCCCCTTCCAGACACAACAATCCACCTTGATGAACAAGACTAGAACCTCAAGGAACCAAATGCAAGAGGGTGTTCTACCAATGGGCCAAAATCATCTTACAATGCTCGAAAACGCCTACCACGTAGCACTCATCGAATTGTTCTCATTCACAGCATCCAATAGGGCTATCCATGATCCCCATTAGGAATCATGTTGTCCCCATCTGATAGACGTTTCTATAAATTGTCACAACAGATCCTATCTGGAACGAGGACTCTATATAAATCTTACACGCTAGAATGAAACAACGTAATAAGAGACTACACCCACACCCCAAGCAATGGGTCGGCAAGACGCAGGATGACATCAACAAGAAAACACAAGTTGTTACATGACTGCGCAGCAACCCAACCCATTCATCTAGTCGGATGTGGATAATCACAATTTAATTTTATCATTAATTGCACTCTAACTTAGCAAGTGTATCTTTCCTTTAGTCAAGACTCACCAATCTCTAATTTAATCATTAAATTCAAATTAATTTGGGCAATTCTAAATTATACCAACATTACAATATTACTAGAAAATGACATCATATAACAACATTAACCATATCAAGAGGGAATGCTACAATGAAACACTCATCAACACCTTGAATTACATCTAGCTGCATTTCCATACCAACCTAATTCAAAATGACACTTGTCTATGAACATTAAAAGAATCTACTAAGAAGTGACAATGCCATTAAATGTTGATTAAGGTCATTTTCATTGATGCCAACCCTTGAAGAAAGACTTGTAGCACAAAAGGTTTGGGTAATGCACCAATATTGTTTGATGTAAATATGACTCATTAGTGTTTCTTTTTCATTGTTGGATAAGAATTAAATATGGATGAACTCAAAGTGGTCCCCTTATGGTGAAATCCCCTCACTGAAGACGCTTTATGGAGTAAGAGAACCCATGCTTAATTGTGGAATAATGAGATGAAGGAAAGTGATTTTTCTGTGGAAAATATCCTAGATGGATAGTGTTTTCATTACATTTCCAGTGGTATGTGAACGCCACACTCCTCACTTCAAGTGAGAGTTATGGACATGAGAAGTTGAGACCCCGTGGTTTGGGTAATGGAATCCAAGTTTGTTTGATGGTAATGGCATGAGTTATGATGTATTTTAGATAATACTATTCTATATGGAGTAGCATGCCATTCCACTGTGGTGTTGTATAACGTCACATAACTCCTGGCGGTTAGAGAGTTATGGCCTCCTACTAAAAGTTGGAGGACCCCTCATATGTCATCTAGAGCCCCAAAAGGTCAAAGTAATCAAAGTGGTTTAAGAGATTTTAAAAGGTAAATAATAAAGTGAAGTGATGAGTGGTATTATAATTCAAAGTGAATACAAATAAATTCTTTCAATAATAAATTTAATGGAGAAATTAGAAGTGGACCCAAACTCCAACAAGGAAAGTGGGCCAAGTGACCTAGAAGATAAGCTGTTAAGGAAGCTACTGAGAGTATAAATAAGAGGCAAGGCTCTCTATTTGAATCACACTTGAGCATAATGAATATATATAGGTGTCTAAGGTAACCAAATTCTATCTAAGACGAAATTCTGAGGAAAGTGAAGAAAAGAAGGCCGAAATGCAAGGAAGGATAAATTCCTTTGATGGTGCTTTCTAAGGTATGTTATTTATAGGTCATCTCACCATTTTCGCTATAACATTTTTTCTATAATGATTTAGATCCTTAAATTGCTATGCACATGGGGAAACATATCCAAGTATCTGTGGTAATCAATTTAGATTGTGGTTCGTTGTATTTTGGGAGTTACACTCCGTGGAAAATAGGGTTTGTGGCCAGTCCTGAAACTAGTCAAAATCAAGTGTTTCAGGTAAAAATGTCATAACTTCTTCATAACAGATCCAAATTTAGTGAGACAAAATGTGTTGGTTAGGGTACATTCTGTAGTATGTTTTGTAATAGTTTTATATCAATTCATAAAATATTTTGTGTGGGGCACGCTCTACAAGGTCACTCTCTAGAATAAGCCAAAATTTAGCAAGGTATGCCATTTTTGCTATAACTCCTTTTCTGAGAGGTTCCAAGTAGTTACACTTGGAGGAATTGCATAAACCACACTAAAGAACATTGTATATCAGTTTCATATATTTACACATTACAGGTTTAAGGTTATGATTACTTCAAGTTAGGGTTGTTGACTAATCCAAAACTAGGCATGTGAGACTAAAGAAAAGTTTGAAGAAAATGTCAGTCTCTTGTTTTTAAAGTTAAGTAAGGTTTGTAGGAATGTGATCATATACACCAGGTATATTACAGAGCTACAAATCATATTTGGATGATGAAATTGATGAGGGATTTTGGTTGTGGTACATGTTGAATACATGGTTGAGACCAGTAGTTGATGAGTTGGTTCACATACATGAGGTGTATAGTTGATGATGTTGGTACATATTGATGAGTCATAGTTGATGAGTAGTTGACACATGATTGGTACATACTTCGTACATGGTTGGATGC
>SNQJ01S0031847.1:0-14885 GCA_010110895.2 Picea sitchensis
CTAAGGCACAAGTGGTAAAACATTCTCAGCAAGTCAAATATTAAATCAAATGCATATCTAAGACATCAGATTATCGAAGATTCACATGTCCAGTCAACCACCCATCATTTCAAGGCATGAGTTAAGCATTTAAAATGTCAAGTCCATATTTGAGCACAAGTGAAAAATTTGAAGAGAGAATTCGACTCCAATAATTTCGAGCAATTCAAGTTTTTTAACAGTTTTACTATTTTTAGTATTATTTATTATGATTTTATTTGCCAACAAATCAAAGATAGTAGAGCTATTGTTTTATTATAAAAGAGAGTGTTTTTGTAATGGGGAGGGGTTGGATCCGGTCGGATGGAAAAATCCTGTTAGGCCCTCCTGGACCTGACTGTTCATTTGGTTGTTAATTATACACAAGGATGTTATCAAATAAATTACAACAACATAGTTCCATATGACAGGATTCTTGTGTCAAATCCCCTGGTGAAGTTTTTCTCTGTAATTTTGTCTCCCTCTGTAACACCATCTTGTTTTATGCAGTCTTAATTATTCTAATAAGTAATAGGGAAGAAATTGTCGAGATATACACTCTGTCACTTGGCTTAGAATAGTTTCTATTTTTTTCTACTAAAAGATGAATTCAGAATTCTTTATTTCTTTGTATTTAATTTGACTTCTTTAAACCTTTTTCCCCTCTGCCATACCTCAAGCCTATGAAGATCCACTGATCTGCCTAACTTTCCCTGCATTAATGGCCTGTCAAATCTATCTTATTTTGATGCTAGCTATGAATCTATGACTCCATTGCCCAATGGAATCTTCTCTCATGTTCCAACCAAAACATTTTAAAACAAACCCCTATACTTTAATAACTAGCCTAATATCCTATTCCAAACCAAGCTAGATCAGACAAAGAGAGCCCTCTCTGAGTCTTTGAGGGCTATATCCAGGTCTCCAAGCAGTTTTGATGTTGCCTCTGTGACTGCCTCCACAACCTTGGGAAAATTACAGAGTGCTAACATATTGGTCCTCTGAATTCGGCTTCTGGAACTCATTTATCAGCAACTTCTTGATATCTCCAATCATTCTGGTTGTCCCTGGAAGACTGTTTGCAACTAAACTCATATACCAATCCACTGTGAGATATATTAATGTGATAGCTAATTGTGCAAGTTTAGTGTCCTCATCTCTGATCTATTTTTCTTCCCAAATCTTTTCACAAATAAACAGGTGTTTCTTCAGGTCCCCCGACGCTTCACCTTTGAATTCTGGTAATCTGATGATTGGATCATTTTGTGCCATCTTAAATGTTGAACCACTACCTATGCACGGTGTAGATACTTGACTACTACTTCCTTAACTGGCTCCTCCAGTTGTTGTTCCTTGTGTAGATGTACTTCATGTTGTCTTCCTTCTCCCAAAATTCAGTTGTCTAAACTGTGGTGTTCTTCTTGGTGTATTAGTCGCACATGGGTTTGTGGGTTCCACAATGAAACTGATATGGATAGGAGTGTTGCCTTCTACTTCCGCTCTTGGACCTCTTGTCTTCCTATCATATGTCACGTGTAGTATTTCCTCAATCTGCTCCATAGCCCGGAGATCCTCTACCTCCTCTTCATCATTATCCAAGCCTTCCCTCGCGGCTACAACTCTCTTCTTGGTGTTCACCTTGTATTGGTAGGTTACTCCACTGCATGTCCTTCCAGTTGTCGCCATGATCCTCTTGATCATAATTGGGTCCAAGGTCTACTCCTTCTTTCCTTTATCCCCTTCTCCTTCCATTTCTCCTTTTCATGGCAGTGCTTCCCCCCTTCCCCCATGCATAGAGGTAAGTTTAGTTGTCTGAATCCATTGTCATTACACCTTTGTTATATAATAATATCTTAATGGAAGGATATAATGATCTGATGTACCTACCTCGAGGTCCCTTCAAGAATTCGTGTTCAGCTATGTTGTACTATTTTTTTGTATCTAATGCAAACTCTATGATAAATATGGAAACAATGTTGTCTAACCAGAAATCTACTGCGCGCATAAACTTATTATCAACTCGTTGTAGCCGCGCGATATTTTCAAGATTCCATTATAGTTGTCTAATACAATTTGTAGGATGGTTGTCCTTCAATCTTTGGATCCACTCCTACAATATGTGTGGGAACTCACAGAAAAATACTTCATGCAATTCGGTGAATACATACTTGTCCAGATATTTGCGCAGTGTTAGCTTCGGGTTTCTGTTATCTTTCTCCACAAAATCTAGATCCTTTGTCTTCAACCAACTTTCTATCTCTGCCTTCGTGGGATTATACGGTCTCAACATCCCCTTTTAGATTCACATTCTTTCACCTTCTTATTGTCCGATCACATATTATTTTTATGCTTTTTCAACAAATCTCATATACTCAATCCCATTGTCTTCCACTTAGCCTGTAACAAAGCCATTTGTTGGTTTTTTCCAATTTATCTATCTACTCTTATTGGTCTTGAGGGATTATGATTCTGATTCTCATTGACCATTATTGATTAACCCTGGTTCAGAACTAAGAATCTTCCCAACAAAATCCCTTAAAGACTATCGGCCCCTCTGGTAAACCAGAAGGCAATGCAATACATGGAGTGCACTGCGCAGTCTCACCTGAGATAACTTTATGGGTGGTTGCAATACTCAGGTGTTTGCAACCTAGGATTGAGTGAGATCTATGCTTGTGCGTTGTAACCTTTATTCATTCTATTTAACATCTAGTTATACTATTCATTCTATGCATGCATGTAAAATACCAGATCTACTTAATTAATTAATTCATTCAACATTCATCAACTAATCAGATTCAAAGACACATTCATTCAGTCTCATAACACATTTTTACCATGGTTCACCCCCTCCTGGTCTATGTCCACAAAGATCTGCCTCTCGGGATTTTATTATAGTTTAGAAATATATCACGTCACGCGTGGTTACAGTCTCAGTCTCTCCACTTTCCCATAGGCTCCTTGATCCCTGCAAGGCTGACTAGATCGCACCATGATCCTTAGCCTGCGATCTAACCCTTGGGATCGATTCACTCATGCCTTTTCTAGCTCATCATCTTAATGACTTACATAGTCCTTACAATTCTCTTCCTCTTTGTCCTTCCCTTCTCCTCGTCTCTCTCTATGTCCTCCTCTCTCTATGTATATATCGTCTCCTCCTGTATATCCCCTAAGTACCACTTATTTATATCCTCGTCTCACCAGCCATTATAATGCATTGAAAAAATCCCTAACCCTAGTGTCGTTAGGTCTTCCAAGCATGTGCGCATGATGTGTTTCCTTCCAGCTGTCTTTTTCCTCTTGCATGCTTATCTTCCAAAAATAGCCTTTCTTCTTGATTCGACCTACATCCAAAAAAAATTCATGGAAACCCAATGAGGTAGAAAAGAAACAAGTGAACTAAGTTTCACTTCAGGAGGTTGATCAGAAGTCATAGGTTCTACATTCATTCGACCAGTCGAAAAAAATCATGTTGGACTAGTCGACTAGAAGATCAATGATCGAGTCGAAACATGCAAAAAGTTTGATGGACTAGTCGAAGGACTAAAGAGAGGAGCAGGAGAACCAATGTTTGAGACAACGTCAAAGGGAGCATACTACAACAACACAGAGGAGGCATTGAGAAAATTAACTCTGAAATACTTCTCATCAAACCGAACACGTCAGATAATAATATATCATTGGATAAGGTCAAATAGTTGATAGGATTTTGACTCTTTAGAGTATCCAATCATGAATCAAGCGTGACTCTTTGAATCCAGTTTCTTTCGACAATCATCACAAATGTGGGCCCAGGAAAAAAATCCAAACACATAGAGGTGGCCAACATAATCTTTATTCTGATACCATCATTCGATTGGAGTCATGGAAGGAATAACTCGAGCTGAGATGCGATTGAGTAGATAATTGGCACAATATACCGCTTCATCCCGAAGTGAGGAGGTGGGTATTTAGCATGTAGAATGCATATATCCATTTCAACTAATGTTCAATTATTATGTTCTACAATTCCATTATGATAAGGTGTGTGACGAACCCACTGTTGCCAATCAATACCAGAACAAAGTAGGTATTATTCAAAGGGTTGATTGACATACTCACCACCATTGTCTGATATCAAGCACTTGATGGGTCGACCACATTGCTTTTCAGCAAAGGCCCAAAATTATTTGAACTTCTCAAAGATAAGTTTTTTAATCTTTAGAAAAAATATCCATGTGAAATGAGAGAAATCATCAATGAAAGTCAAAATGTACCTTGCATCGACTAGTGAAGGTAAATTGATAGAACAAAAATCACTATGAACCAATTCCAGTCAAAAGGTTCCTCGTGATGATTCCCAAGTACGCAACCCTTACATACACCTTCAAGAAGAAACACCCTCGATAAACCAACAACCATGTTTTGAGTTTCTAGTGCCTTTAGACTTCAAAAATTCAGATGTCGGAGTCTTTCTTTCCAAATTTGGCTTCTCTCATCAGTGTGAGAAATAAGTGTAGTTGGTTTAGATTTAGGTCAAGTTGATTCATGGAACTTTATATGTTTTCCATTGGGTCGAGAATCCCGTCAACAACAATCGACTTCTCGTTCTTAAAATCTCAAACATAGAATCGATCTAGCCAAAATTTCACAATCTTACCAGCTTGAGTCAACTAAGCAATATAAAATAGATTGGCACTAATATTTGGTACATGATAAACGTCGACAATTTTACCATGTCGACAAGCTACATCACCTTGAAAAACAATATCCAAATAAAAATCATCAACAACATAGATTTTACTTTCTTCGGATTTATTCAGTCTCGTGAATAAAGTGACATATTTCGCCAGATGATGAGTGCACCCATAGTCGACAACCCATTCAATTTGTACAATGTGATAAATCAAGGCCTGAGAAGTCCCGAATTGGAAGGTGAAATTATTAGCAGGTCGAAAAACAATCGACACTTCACCTTCAAGCCTCTTGACCTTCTCCTCTAAATCATCTTGCTTCTTAAATCATTTCTTCTCGACATTTCCAATATTTCCACAAACCAACATGTCTCTTTCTTTTGACTTTGTTGTGGTTGTCTCTGGGGTCCTTGATTGGTATATGCAGGTTTCTGTGTAGAAGCATCGGTCTGCACTGTATTCCTGGGATCCATCTTTCCCTTACCCTTGAGCAAGTGGTCCTGGTGCTTACCACCAAGCTTGCCTTCTTCAAGCAATCTATTTTGATCAGAAATCATAAGTTCACAAAAAACTTCAAAGGAGTATTCCTTACCATATTTCTTGTGTGCATTCTAGTTGGTGTGGAAGGTTGATACGAACACATCAAATGGTGCTCTCAAATTTATCAGGACCAACTCAATGAGTTATCCATCCTTGTTCTTGTAGTTCTCTCCACATTCTCTCAACTTAAACTAGATTTCCTTAACACACACTAAATAGTCCTCCATTCTTTCAAAGGAATGAGGATCAATAGAGATCAACTCTTTCTCCAACTGCATGGCATGGATTTCGTCGACTCGGTTGAATAAGTTCTTCAACTTCTTCCAGACTATATGCAGACAGTTAAGTCCATTGAGATGAAAACGAATTTCCCATGAGATGTAGGTCATGATGACGCCTACAGCCTCATCCTTCTTTCCATCAATAACAAATTTTTTTTAAGCATATGTTGGGTTTGAGATCACGACCTTGGTATACTGCCACAGTCCCTTAATTTTCAATAGAGTTTCCATAAATGGATCCCATACTGCATAATTTGATCTGTTCAAAACAATAGGATCTTTCTTTGAAGACATCTTCGATATCCTAAACAGATTGATTCTGTTTAAAAAAATTCCAATCAACAAACCACCAGACCAGAGTCAATCACACAAAAAATCCGACTCAGCAAGCTTTGCAGATAACAAGTCAAGGTTTTCAAACCATTGGCTCCAATACCATGTTGGGGAATGAAATGGAACACAATATGGAACATAGAACATAATACTGCAGACAATTAAGGAGGGACAATAAATTTCAAAGAATAGATGTGGCATCTAAAGACACCATTACAACACTTAAGCACAATGTATTGTGATCAGAACATCATAGTTCATATTGCACATCTTGATTTGGACGACCTATTGTGTCATCTCAAATTGCATTCTACATTTTGATAATGACCCAAGGGGTATTCTTTTATAGTCCCAAGATCTAACTGACTCCCACATAATCCAAAAGATCTTGTCCACATATAACTGTTGATGGTTAGAGTTGAATCCAAAAAATTTGCTCTATCAAATCAGCTCAACAAGACTTGATCTGACCGACTATCTGTCCAACTCGTAGTCAATTGTAGGACTGGTCGATCCACCGCCTGAATATCTTCGACTATTGGTCAAATGTTGGACTGAAATGCACATTGACTACTCGACTGATAGGTGTGGTGTGTTGGTTGATCGCCAAATCGACTATGTCTATATGTAGGTTGACCTATCGACTGACTTAACTCAAGAGATGTGTGATAAACCATCAATTCTTGATGTTCCAACATTTGAAAGTCCATGAAATGGGGTAAACCGAAGGTGTCAACTTTGTTGATATCAAACATGATTGATCAATCATACAAAGGATCAACAATGCCCAAAGAAAATAGTGAAGTCTTTATTTGTGAAGGAAACATCTAGAGGACTTCAAGGGATGACATCGCTGTAGGAGATTGAGATAAGTAATTTACTATACTGTAATTGTGGGTTACATGTGCATAAGGGTTGGGGGCATTATGCGTTAATGTAACCTTAGGTACCTTAGGAGGTAGGTCCACACTTAGGAAAGTAATCTATAAGGGTTCATTAGTGGAAGGAGTGGGATCAGAGGATTCAGTCGGTTTTCTTTAAGAGGCACACCATATTGATAGGATCGAGTGGTTAGGTTGACATCAACTGAATCCAAATAAAGAATCTGATAATTCCCATTTATAAGAGGGTTGGAAGTAGGAGGTGGTAAACAAGGAGTGTATTCTATGGTGTACACAAACCCTTGTGTTGGAAAAGGGTTTCTCAACACATTTGGTTGCGGCAAGTAAGGTGGGGAGGGTTGATTGTTAGCATGCTTGGTGGCCTCAGTCTCTTCCCACATAGGATGCATCTCAAGTAATAAGGAACACTCATGGGTATAATGTCCATAGACACGACAACTAGTGAAAGGTTTATTAGTATGAAGGTTTTTTTTTTTTTTNTCTTACTTGGGATAGGGATTGTTACCTTGGCCTTGGGTTGTGGAAGGTTGATTGCCCCCAGTGTTGGTATTAGGTTGTGGAATTAGATTCCCCTAGTTCCCCTAATTTTGGTTATTTTTCTTACCCTTCCCTTTTCGCTTCTTCTTATTCTAATTGGGGATTGGTGGTAGTTTGTTGTGCGTACACTTTCCCTTGTGGAGGGGGTGTAGGTTGACCGATAGGGGCTTGGAGTTTTGTTGCTAGAGGAACTGAAGCGGCTAGCAGTGTGCTAGAAAAAGGGTAATAGGGATTCACAAAAACCCCACCATAATAATATTTGTTACAAGCAGGACCATGTACATGTGTTGATGTTCATGGGGTGTAGGGTAGGAGGTATTGGTGCCTACATGGGATAAGGAGCAAGACAAATTATGAGGGGGATTAGTATATCCATATGAGGTGTTAACCCCTCCATAAGGGTTATCATATCCATCGGGTCCAGGAGGATTAGGGTGTGGATAGGTATGATACACAAATCCTATAATACCATTATTCACTATTATGGGACTTATCTGTAAATGTGGACATAAACAGATCTCCCTAGATCCACCTATATCTAGAACAAAACAAAACAAAATATGACGCTTTCCCTAAGATCTAATCATTGAGTTTACTATTTAACAAGATATGAGCAACATACCATTTAAATATCACTTCCTCTTCCCATTGTCGTCCTAGCTCCACTCCAGTGCTCCTGTGATATTAGATCTGCAAGGGAACACAATCCAACCAAAGTGAAAGAAATATAATATACTCAACAAGAACTTATGCATGTGATCAAGGAATCATACAATAAAACAAAGCAAGTTTTATGGGAAAGAAACATATCATTGTATTATAAATAATGAAAGTGGATATTAAAACCAAAGCCTTGATGTTGCAAGGTACCCTTCTAATGACCCTTTTATCCAACACACACACTTTCTCCAACCTTGAATGAAGAAGATCCACAATGACTTGATAAACTGAAATGAAAACCTCAAGTATGGACTGAAGTAGAATTCCTCATCCAATTCTTATCATATTCAATAATAATCTTCTTTGAATCAACCTTAGCCTTTTCCATGAGAAATCCCTCTTTATATAGGGGAAAGAGAGATGGTTGAAGAGATTAGGATGATCCCACCAAATCAGAGAAGCGAGTAGGATCCCAACCATACAGATGCCACCTCATCTTCTAGAAGATCCTCTTCTAGAACTTTCGTGAAGGTTGACATTTTCTTAGCCTTTTGACATCGTCGCAACCCAGATGTAGAGAAGCATGCAGAGACATCGCAAACCATTTTTAGGGAAGAGTGCAACGACCAAGCATCGTCTCACCCTGCTTATGGTGCAGCCTGCGGCGACCTTCCTTAATAGGGTTTTTTAGAAGAGAAAATGAGTCACTTTCCTCATGGAGAAAGGATTTTTTTGGGAACATGAACACATGTTGTCAATGGATCACTATGATGACCAAAATAATTTGTAACAGAATTCCCCCCAAAGTATGAGGCTGGAACTCGTGACAACCGAAATACTTTGTAGAATGTGTGTGTCGAAAACAAAGAGTGCACCAGTCGGGAACCTACAAACGATCAAGCATCAACATAATGATATACCATTGTCCGAGGTAGGAATTCCCATACTCAGATTAAAAAGTGTCAAATGATTCATGGCCACTAAACATACACTGTGGATCCATGTCAAGGTAAATCAACATAGCCACCCAGAATACATTGTGGATCTATGCTCTAAAATGACTCAAATTCGGACATAGCCACAAGACATACAAAGTGGATCTATGTGTCAATACAAATCATGAATACTCCATCGCATCCTGGATAGAATGGTATGACCCAAGGTCTTCATTTCCATTGTCCCTAAGTACAAATATAACCATGCGATTACAAGTGTTGAAGTCGAACATGGTAGAAACCACTTGATTATCGGTCAATGATGAGAACTGTTAAAAAGTGCGAGGAAAATCACCATTGATGTCAATGACTCCCAAGGTACCCCAATACAATCCCACGAGTGTGAATAAAGGATTTGAAGTTGAACACTCGAGGGAATATTCCAATCAGGGGCCAATGATGTGAACCCACTGTCGAAAGTGAAGAAACCTGCCATTGAGGCATGTAGGCTCTAAGGCACTGAATGATTTCTAAGTCTTGTTCCTAGATAATGAGTTGAAGTCGACAAGAAAAGACTCATCACAGGAGGGTCATGATGTATCCCCCATCAATGACACGAAATAAGTAACAGTTTTGAGATAGATCAGAGTATGAAGTGATTTGAAATTGACACAGGGAAGGCCGACATGGTAGAAAATTTATAAATGTAGATGGTCGACTCGATAAGAGGCTTATTAAGGCCAGACTTCTCTTGAACATATGAATGGAATGACAATGGTCTTGGCTGCATTGAATCAAGGAGGACCCAACATATAGACATGTGGATGGTCAAACGAGAGTGATCTGAATTTATGCAGGAACGCAACAGAATACACAAATAACCATGAATACAAAGATGTAGTGGAAATAACACTTCATTTCATTAATATCAAAGAAATGAAACTTGTTTACAAACAGAATGGAAATAAACTAGCTAAGGAGCTGGTAGTTTATCTCTGAGAAGAGATGTGGCTCCTACAGGAATCTGAAATCTCCATTACAATGAGGCTCGAAGGCCTATATATTATTGACAAACAATGGAAACCCTAAACATCCAAAAAACTAACCCTAGGATATGAAACGCCAGAATATGGGCCCCGTCGGGGTAAATTGGTACATCAATTTCCTGGGGTCTTAACTTTGGCATACTATCTCCTTTTGACGCACATGATACATAGTTAGAAATATTTATCTGAGGACTACACTCTTATCAATGAATATAGAGTCCAAAACAGACTCGAGTTCACTGAAGCTTTTATACCCAAAAAACATCGTTTAGGGCCTTAAAACGGCTTTGGAAGTTCATGACCCGAAAAACTACCAAAAATAGTAAATTGTGCTACAATTATGGAATCTAAAAAAATGAAAGAAACAATGGTGGGGTTCCAGGTGGAATAGGTGGGTGGCCACCAATATCCACCTGGATCATTCCTCCACCCTTAGGAAGCAATGGTCCCCATTGCGTTGAGTTCCTCCGTGAGATGAGGAAACTTTCACTGAACTTGGTAAGGAGTTGGCCTGCTTTGACAACTCGATATAGATGAATCCTCTGTTGGCAGGTGTTCTTGATCTATGTGTCCATATCCGATCAGTTGTGGCTTGTTCCATGCAATCTGGATTTAACTCTATTGGTGTGAGTTGTTCTGCCATATCGGATGTGTCCAGTTGAGGTGGAAAGTAGGGTTGAAGGCGGTCCACATTGAACATTGGGTGCAGACCAAGGAATGGTGGAATATTGAGCTTGAAGGCATTGTCCCCTATAGCCTTGGTGATGGTGTATGTCCCATATCGGAGTAGGCAAATCTTGCAGTGGAGTCCAACGAGGCACTCCTTCTGCAAATGTAGCCACACTTTTTCGCCCACCTAGAAGTTGTGTTGCACTCGATGATGATCATGTCATTGCTTGTACTTAGCATTGGCTCTGTCCAATATGTCATGAACCTATTGGTGAATGTGTTTAATGCGCTCAATGAAGTTTTATGCCTTGGCAGCTTCAGACTGAACATGAGCCGAATCGTCCTGAGTAGCTGCAAAGGGCATGGTTACGTCAATGGGACATAGTGGCTAGAATCCCAAGCCCACCTGAAAGGGGTTGTGGTTGGTTGCATTGTGGAGGGCCCAGTTATAGCTATGTTGTACATAGGGGAGGCTCTCATCCCATGTGCATGGATTCTTTGAGTTTTACATGCACAAAATGTGTACGATCATCATGTTGACAACCTCTGTCTGACCATCAGTTTGGGGATGGAAATTTGTGGACTTGGTGAGATTGGTGTCCAGCATTGACCAGAGGCTGGACCAAAATATATTGAGAAACTTGTTGTACCGATATGAGATGATAGACTGTGGGATCCCAAAGTGTACCCACACTTGTTCAAAGAAGAGTTTAGCAGTGGCTTCTGCTGTGATATTCTTCTTGCAGGCCACCATAAAGGCCATCTTCAAGAATCTATCGATGACCATGAAAACACAGTCATTTCCATGATTAGTAGAAGGAATACCCAACATTCAATCCATGGAGATGGATTCCCGAAGTCGACTATGGGTAGGCAGTGGATTATAGAGTCCTTTCTTCTTGATGGTCGTTTTGGAAATGGTGCAAGAAGTGAAAAATCTGATGTACTTCTCGACATCATGTCGAAGGTTTGGCCAATATAAATACTTTTTCAGTACGACCATTTTTTTATCAACCCTGAAATGCCCAGCGACCCAAATGTAGTGCGCTTCCCAAATCATCTTGGCATGCTCACTTGAAGGAACACAAAGGTGTCCGAGGTGACATAGTAGTGCATCCTGGAGGTGAAAATTTGGAACTCGGTTACCCTCCAAGAGCATATTGCATGTGTGGCTGAATTCTGGATGGCTCTTGTAGAGAAGCGACCAATCATAAGTCTCATGCCCACAAGAGTTGAGCACGGTGGTTATTGCCACAATCGGTGGTCTGTTGAGGCAATCTGAAACATTATTGGTGTTGCCCTTCTTGTACTTGATGTTCAAATGAAATTGTTGCAAATATGTGGACCGCTTTTGATGGTGATCGTTCTACAACTTCCCTTGTGTTTGTATGAACTATAGGGGTTGGTGGTTTGTGTGGATGATCATTTCCTTCCCCAAAATGTAATGCTTCCATTGTCGGCAAGCCTGCACAATGGAATACATTTCTTTGTCATAAGTGGGATACTTTCGGACTGTGTCAGACAATGTCGCACTATGATATGCCACTGGATGCCTCTGTTGCGTAAGAACTTCCCCAATAGCATAGGCAGAGGCATCTATCTCAATCTCAAATGGTTGTTGCAAGTTTGGTAATGTGATCATTAGGGCACAACAGAGGCAATGTTTCAATTCTACGAATTCCTTCTGTTGAGATTCTGACCAAAATAATTTTTCTTTTGCTCCTCCCTTGGTGACTTGACTCAAGGGCCAAGTGATATGAGAAAATCCTAACACAAACCTTCGGTAGAAATTAGCAAGACCTAGAAAGTTTTGAAGCTCTGTTAGAGTGGTCGACGCTGGTCAATCCTGGATGACTTGGATCTTGGTTGGATCCACATGCACCCCATGCTCATCAATGATGAATCCCAGATACTGAACCTGGGTCATGCCAAAAGTGCACTTCTCCAAATTGGCACACAACTTGTGTTTCCGCAGTGTTTGGAAGACCTGTCGGATGTGGAAGAGGTGCTCTTCCCAATTCTGGCCGAAGATCAAGATTTCATCCAAGTACACTACTACAAAGGAGTTGGTGAATGGTCGCAAGATGTCGTCCATCAGCCTCATGAAGGTTGTGGGAGCATTCGTCAACCCGAAAGGCGTGACCAACCATTCGAAAAGGCCCTCTTTGCTTTAAAGTCATTCTTCCACACATCGGATGGTTCGATTGGTACATGGTGATACCCAGACTTCAATTCAATCTTGCTGAAATATTTTCCCCCTTTGATTTGGTCCATAAGGTCATCAATCCATGGGATCAAGTACCTATTCCGGACAATGATCTTGTTCAGTGCTCGATAGTCAATACAGAGTCTCCAAGTCCCACCCTTTTTCTGCACCAACACGATTGGGCTCCCATAGGGTGATGAACTTGGATGGATGTGACCTTTCTACAGCAACTCCTGGATTTGCCTCTTAATTTCATCATTCTCCAGAATAGAGCATAGATAGATCGGTCCATTGCGAAGCAGCGCACCTGGGGTCAGATCGATGGGGTGTTTGACCTGACAGTGCAAAGGAACCCCTGCGGGTGAGGTAAAGATGTTTCGATACTCCTCCACGACCTTGTCCATTTGTTGTTGCCGTGTGGAGGATCCCTATCTAGAGGTCATGGCCATAGTATTCTTCTTTCCCTAAGGGCAGATCATCAGGAAAACAAATTTCCCAGTTTTGGAAATGAGCGTATTGCATTGTTTTGCAGTAACCAAAGAGATAGTGTTAGGTGGTGGCACGTCCGGTATCCTGTACAAATTATTTCCCAAGGTAACAATAACCGCATGAGGCCAGTACTCATTCACAACATGTCGCTTCCACAAGTATGGTTGGCCTAATAATACATCACAAATATCAAGAGGAACAATGTCACATAATACCTCATCGGTGAAGGGCTTGATTCTGTAGGGAAGGCGGTACTACTGGATGACGTGGATATCTCATCCTTAGTGAAGCCACTGGATGGTGTATAGTTGTGGGTGTGTTGTGGTTGGAAATCCCAATCTCTTCATGACCTCTGTTGAAATGAAGTTATTTTGGCTCCCACTGGCGACAATGAACTGTAGTGGGGAACCCTTTACCCACATCTGGGAGTGGAAGAGACGCTCCTCCTCCTCTAGATATTCGAGATCTTCCTTTTGGATCTTTATGGTGGAAACGATGGCATTGGGCTCTGCATCGATAATATTCTTCCCTCTTTCATTCCCCTTCTTAGGTTCAGATTCAATGTCGGATCATGCATCTAATTCAGAAGCCCTCATCTCATCCACCAGTGACTGTTTGGCCCGACACTCACTTGTGTTGTGAGTGTATCTCTTATGGAACTCACACCACTTTCACATGTCCTTCTTCGGCTTCATGGTGTTGTTCTTTGTTTACAAATTTGGTAGATTGTCTTGAGCCGCCATGCCTTGGTTTTGTCCTTTGTTCTATGGCTTGGGGGCACCTTTCGCTTGCTTTTGATTGGGAGATCCAAAGTCTCGCTTCTTCTATTTGAATTTCTACTCAATCTTGGCAACATACCAGTATGCCATACCAAGCGAGGATATGTCGAGGAACTCCATTTCCTCCTGAATGTATCTGTGTAGACAACTGTGATACTTCGGCACCAAATGTTTCTTTGAATCTTTGATACCCAACTTTGTGTGCAGGGTATGGAACAAATTCGTCAGCTCATGCACATCTTGATCCCTTTTTTGCCACAGCGTAGTCCATTGTATGTACTTGTCCTCATAGCTCCCCATGGGATAATATTGTTGTAAGTTTTAAACCTAGGAAGTAAAGCAATGCATATAGATTCTTAAGAAAAACAAAAATTAATCAATGGCTCATTCACATAGTACACAGAGATTTATACCAGAAACCCTCAATCGAGAAAACCTTTCTTATTTCATTATATCGAATTTCACCATTCACCATACAATATATACAATTTTTTTAGGTATTACGTAGATACCAAAACCCTAATCCCTTAATTCGGGATTAATTTAGAAAACCCCTAAAAATAGCAAAAGTAGCCCAAAAAAAAAAAAATTGGGGCGTTGCCCTGAACGCTGCAAGTAACCAGGGGGGGGCATACCTACCCTCCCCTAGGACCCCCCTAGGAAGTTCCCAACGCACACGAAACAAAGGGAACTACTACAAGGGATCGTTAGACAGAGTTGTCGAATCTGAGGCACCCACACACACACATGCAAAGAATATAACACATACCCAACATTCTCCCACTTGTTGTTTTCTTTGCATCCAGGGGTCCACAAG
>SNQJ01S0031847.1:21074-37460 GCA_010110895.2 Picea sitchensis
ATATAAGGATTCTACCAGCTTACTTGTTGTATGTACAAAGTGTGATTGGATTTTATAAAATTATCAAATGTTTGTCTAACACATAATTGGCTAATGTGTCTGTTAATTTATTTAGACATCTAGGAATGTGTTGATATTCAATGTAATCAAAATAACATTCCAAGAGGCGAATTCATAAATATACCCTTAATAATGTAGGACTTCGAATGGAGTAGACATTACTCAACTGCAAGACTACTAACTGTGAATCGAGTCGTACAACGAGACGACAGATTCCGAGTGAAACAACGTTATTCAATAATTCAATGATTGCATTGTATTCTGCAATATTGTTGGTTGCACAATCGAGGCAAACACCATGTAGATTAATCAACTCATCTGTAGGTTCATAGATTTCCCAAGAAGCAGATGCTAAGTTTTGAGTGATGCGACTAGCGCCTTCAGCGAAGCCAACGTAGGGTAGTGAAGACATCAACATCTGGAAACCAAGCACAACACAATGTAAGCAGTTGAAGGTCAAAACCAAACAACGAAAAAAAAGCACACAAGAGTATGATACACTAAAAGTACAAGAACTCATGCGAAAATGACTTAAGCATAGTACTTCTTTAAGTAAATCTCATTTATGGGTTCACTCAAAGGGATTCCATCATAATCAACTAGCTCATAAGCTTCCTTCTCCAACACACATTTTACAATGTAAGGACCTCGCCACATGACCTCGAATTTACCGACCCCTAGCAAATCATGATCCTATTCGTAAAGGAGAACTAGATCACCTTCAGAAAAAACATGTGGCTTGACATGCTTGTCGTATTGGGCTTTAACACGTTTCTTCTAAGTTTCAATAACTAGGGCGGCATCGCGACAGGTTTTATCTAGTTGCATTAAATACAAAAGATGCTCTTCTTCAGCGGAGGTATTGGGGAGAAGTTCAACGACCAGTTTCAAATATGGTATTTCACATTCAATCAACAAGATAGCCTCGATACCATAAACTAGTTGGAAAGGTGTAAATCTCGTGGAAAACTTGACAAATGTCTGATAGACCCATAATGTTGAGAACAACATCGTGTGCGAGCTTGTCTTATGAATTCCTATCATCCGTCGAAGCATAGTAATGAGAACTTTGATGACTGCTTCAACATGGACATTGGCCTATGGGTAATAGGGGGTTGAGTTTTCATGGCGAAGATCCAACTTTTCAGTAAGTTCGAACATCATGAAATTTCAAAAATGACTACCGTGATCAGTAATGATATCTTGAGGGATACCAAACCGAGTAATGATATGATTGAATATGAACAATGTTGCAGTTTTCCTGATGTTATCAAATGTAAGCATTGCCTCGGCCCATTCAGTGAAATGATCCACAACTACAATGATGTATACATGCCCCCCGGCCGAGTGAGGGTTACATGTCATGAAGTCAATGCCCCATTTGGAAAATGGACCAACGAAAACTACAGGATGTAAGGGAGCAGGATAAGATCTTATTTTGTTATTATAATTTTGGCAAGCATGGCATTTCTGAACAACAATGATGCAGTTCTTGAACAAAGAAGGCCAGAAATAACCTGCTAGTAAGATATTTTGGGTAGTGGCATACCTATACATATGACCGCCACATGCTCCAGAGTGACAGTTATTCAAAGCTTTCTCAACTTTTTCATAAGTGAGACATCATCGGAAAATGGAGTCAATATCGCGGCGATAAAGGGTATCACCGAGAATGATGTATTGTCGAGCTTGATAGTGTATGCGACGACGATCTATACTAGATAGATCGGGCAGGAAAGTTTGAGTCTAGAGATAGATAATAATATCTTCGTACCATATGTCATAAAAAATTATCAGAAAAAGGGATTCATTAGGTAAGGAATCCTCTGCCATGTTTTCTGTCTCAGTGGAGGGAAGGTCACATATCAGTTCAGTGAAAACCAAATATTTCTTAGACTTAGCGCGTTCAAACTCCAAGTCAAACTCCTGGAAAATCACTATCCATTTGGAGTACTTTCCCCCTAGAAATTGTCACGTAAGGATATGTTGCATAGGGTTGCAATCGGAAATAATGGTGGTTCTACGTAATAAGATATAATGACGAAAACGTTGGACAACTTGAACAATTACCAAGGCCATTTTCTCCACATGTAAGTATTTGGTCTCAGTAGTTGTGAGACTCTGACTCACATAGTATATGACATGTTCATCATGCGAATCATCCTCTTGGACTAAGACCATGGAAATGGTAGAGTCTGAAGCAGCTAAGTAGAGGAAGTAATCCCGGCTATAGTCAGGGGGAAACAGTAATGGTGTACGGGTTAAGGCAAGTTTCAAATATTCAAAGGCTTTGTTAGCAGTATCGTCCCATACAAGCACGTAACCTTTCTTGATTAGCCGAGTGAATCCTCTTATCAGTTTAGTGTAATTGGGGATGAAATGACGTAAAACGTTTGCCTTCCCTTACAAACTTTGGAGCTGGCGGAGTGTGAAAGGAGGAGGTAGATTAAGGATAGCCTCAACATTCAAAGGGTCTACATGAATCTCGTGTATCGACAAAATAAAACCAAGTATCCGATCAGACTCCAAACAAAAGACACAATTGTGTGGATTTAAGCGGATACTGTAATAACGACAACGTACGAAAATGGCCCTCAAATGTGTCGGGTGATATTGGCAACACATGGAATGCATCGGTAGATCATCAAGATAGGGTTGCACAATGTGCTTAATATCATGGAAAGAATAAGACATAGCGCATTGAAAAGTCGTGCCAGCATTATTGAGACCAAAGGGTAATTTTCGGTAGGCAAAGGTTCCCCAAGGGAAAATAAAAGTGGTCTTTTGTTGGTCCACGGGTAAAATATTAATTTGATTATAGTCGGAGAAACCATCCATCAAAGAGAATATTTCACTGTTGGTACAGTCGTCAACGATTTGGCCAACAAAGGGGGTCGGGTAATTGTCTTTAGGACAAGCCTTATTGATATCCCTATAATATACACAAACGTGGATGGTACCTTGTTTCTTATTCACTGGAACTAGATTGGATACCCAATCAGTCAAATCCATGGGATAAAATAAGCCAGCTTTAATAATTTTTTCAACCTCAAGTTTGATAGCAGCAGCTTTTTGTGGGTGTACTAGGCAAAGTATCTGTTGAATGGGTTTAGCGTCCGAGTATGTATTAATTTTGTGTACAATGATATCAGGATCAATATCGGGCATCTCTTCGTAACTCCAGGCGAAAACATCGTGAAATTCTTGGAAAAGTGATTTATACGTGTGGACCTTGTCAATAGAAAACGAGGCCCCGATATGGACATCCTCCACGATGTCAGGTTTAATGGATATGTCAAGAGGGACAGTAGGAGAAATGTTTCTCAAGTTCCCTTCGTACAAAACATCGTGCGTGGACTCAGGAACTGAAGAAATTACAACAACGGTCGACAGTGTCGAAATCCATTGGTAACTCTCTATGGCGTCACATTCGAGGAAGAGAATGGAACAATGATGTCCATCGTCTCAAGGAGTGTCTTCCATAGACATGACATAAATGATCATCTTGTTCGTAGGAAAAATCACGTGAAATGTATAAGGATATTAATCACAAAGAGAAGGAGAGGAGGGGGTTGTCGATTAAATAGCATGGTAAGAAGATTCAACCGGACTTAAAGGCATCTGGTTGTTGTAACAGAGGTAATCACCAGGGTTAGATACTACCCATGGGTCATATGACGTAGGCGTTTCATGAATAATGGTGCATATCATGTTAATACAGGCAAAGAAAGGAGGGGGAATATCGGATGGTGGGATTGGAAAAGTACCCATCAAAGTTAAATCTTTCAAAAGACCCGCGTCGACATTATCATAACCAGGAGGTGTCTTTGAAATGAAGGAAATGTTGCTAGTACGGGAATGAGAATTAAAGAAGGTTAGTTGGTCAACAGTAACGACCTTTCCTTGATGTGGGAAACGTACCACACAAAAAATGGTAGACACAACTTCACGCATGGAATCAATCCAACTATGGCCAAGTAAAAGGTTATAATCAAGAGGTTCATCGAAGACCTCAACCTCAACATTGACTGATTTACCTTCCAACATAATAGACAACGAGGGAAGAACATCGTAGGGTTTAAAGCCTGTACCATTGAAGGCCTTAAGTGTATTGTGTGATTCGGTGAGGGTAGGAGATCCAATGGATTTCCAACATGTGATGGACATTATGCAATTCGAGGCTCCTTCATCGATAATTGTTCTACAGATATTCTTGTTTTCAACAACAACTTGGATCTGAAAAGCTAATTGAAGAGGAAGCCTTGGAAATTGATCTTCCAAGTAAAAGATTATGATATTAGTATATGTCGGATCAATTCCACCGATGGCCTTTAAAAGTTCCTTCCATTGATTTGGGAAACTTTGAAGGACTTCAAGAGCTAACATCACAGAGGGTGCCTGCGCAAGGTCTTCTACAATACTGTAGTTTTGGGCAGCACGGGGATGAGGGTTGAATGCAGACTTTCGAACAACGCCCTTAGGAGGAGGGCAAAGAACTGTATCGAGACCCGGTCTTTTGAGATGAAGAGGACCTTTGGGAGGTGAAGTTGGGGGAGAAGGTTGAACCAACGAAGGTGGTATATCATCGACTTTCTCTTTTGACAGAGAGTAATATTTGGCTCGAGTTGCGACTGCAACTTCGTTCTTTTTAGAATCACCAGTACACATAATGACATAAGATGAGTTAGAAGTAGAAGTTTGGTCATGAATTACCAATTGGGCTTGTTGTTGAGAAGGGAAAGGTTGTGAAAAAATGACAGGTGTAGATACTTTTCTAGTCCCTTGGAGGAACTTAGTAACTTCGGCACGTCTTGGACAATCTTTCATGTAATGATTATCACCAAAAATAAGGCAAGGATAATGAGGTTTACATTTATATTTCTCATCAACGGTTTGCGTTTTGGATTTATCAGATTGTGGATTATTATTCTTGTCCTCCTTGTTCTTACCCTTCCCTTTCTTTTTATTTTGATTTTTTTTTCGGCAGGCATGGATTGAACAGAATTAACTTCAACAGTCTTACCGGTGGAAGGAGAAGGAGTACTTTGTGCATTGGAATTATTATATTTGAGATTGGTGTGAATGGCATGCGAAGACAAAGGTTCCAATCACACCATCAGCTGCATGGGAAGCAATTGGAGGGGTTGGGGTAGGGTTGGTGGAAGGATGAGGAGGGTCAGGGGTCAAATCATAGAGTGTGCATGTTTGTGAATAAATGAGATCAAGATACTGAGCACGACTAATTTCCTACTCTTCAGTGACAACACCACCCATGTCGTCATCACGAGAAATAGGTCCAATAAGTGACTTGGTAAACCACTCGGCTAATAGTTGATCAGGAAGAGGAACTTTGATTAAATGTCTTCTTCTCCTCCACTCATGAATGTGATTGGAGATATGAGTGGACGAGGATTGCTTGAAAGAACTCAAAATTTCAGTTCATGTCTCATATCGAATTAGTAACTGGTAATGTGTCAGAAAGGCCATGGATAGGGTGTTAAAGTCATTGAAGAAACCTCACGGCAACTCGATGAACCATTTTTCTGCCGAAACCGTGAGAGTCCGTTGGAAAATTACTAATCTGATGGAGTCATCCATCAAGGAGTTGGATGAACACCACAGATGAAAAGTCATAACATGATTATTCAGATCTCCTCCTGCTCGACCGTCAAATTTAGGAATTTTGGATGGTAACTTGGTCGGTATGATAAGGGCCAATAAGGAGAATGTAATATAGGATCATTCAAAATCCTAGACAGATCAGGTAAATCCAAAGTTTCTCGGAAAGGAAATCGTCGGTTCACTTGTGGAAATTGATAGTTTTGAGGGGGAAGTCTCGTAGGTATACCAGTAGGACAGTAAGCAGTCTGCAAATAATTGGAGAGTCCTAACAGACTCGGTTGTGGAGGATTTTGAGGCATATATCCCGCAAGGTTGGGTTGGGTAGAGGGGTTCCCTTGGAAAGGGACACTAGATTGAATGCCCTGACCCCATGTGGGATTTAAGGAACCTGGATAATGTTGACCGAAGTCATAGGGTACAAAAGAGTTAACTTGAGGATGTTTCCCCCCAGATGGTTGTGGATTTCCTTGGAAAGGAAGGTTCCAAAGTTGAGATTGTGATCCGGGCACGTTGTGTCCATAAAGTGGGTTATGGAATCGAACCTGAGGTTGCCCCTCGCTGATATTGTACCCCAATATGAGGTTGACCCCCAAATTGAGGTTTTCCCCCAACTTGAGGTTGACCTCCAACAGGAATATGAAAACCAGAAGTGATAGAAACATTGGTGCCTCCAAGCGGGTTGGAACCACTAGGGCCATATCCTCCAAGAAAATGTGGAGGAGGAACATAAGGCCCTTCGGAGAGAACCTGGGCAGGTGTAGGAACAAAACCAACAACAACATTGTACCCAGGAGGAACAAAAATTTCATAACCTCTGGATGGAACCTGGGTATGGATAGCAACGGAAGTATTCGAGGCTCGATACCCAAGAGGTAGTGATATATTTATTCTAGATGGAAGTGGTGTTCCAATCGGAGCCTGGGTGACAACCACATTTCCGGTAGAAGTCGTGGTATCTCATGGGACCATAGAATGGGCCATATGGAGAGGAAGGATCAAGTGAGAAACGACCAACAACTGGTATGAAACGGTGGTGACACTATTGGTAGTACCAGTAAAGTGGTCTAAGGGTATCGTATAGGTAACATACGTCTTAGGCATTTGTGATGCCATAGGTTGATCAGGATTCGCTCCTAGGTTACCGTACAAATCATGTACTGTCAAAGGGACGAAACCAAAATCAAAAGTTCCAATAGTGTGAGTCGGGGTCCTAAATGATTCACTTTGAAAAAGTGGATCCTCTACTCCAGATCCTACACTAGGACTGATAGGTGCTTCAGTATCATCAACAAGAAAAATTTATCTGGATGAATTCACTCGGGGTATACGTGGATTTCATGAAACACTCAATGTTGGATTGACAGGGAGGCAGAAAGCCTCTAAGGAGTCTGAAACAATTCGAAATCCTTCCAAAGAGTGTGTGCTTCCAACTTCATAAGAAACTTTGTGGTTGACTACTCCCTCAAGAGAGCCTTCTGGTGAATTAGGAAGCAAAGCTTGGTAGCCTTCTAGATCTTCCGGGGGTAGCCCTTGCATCCTACGTGAACGGCGGAGGATGATGTTGGTTGAACCGAGTAAAGAACAGAAAAAATATATGGCCAACTATAGAAAACAAACAACACTCAATAATAAAAACTAAGAATCAAACCAAGCAAACAAACCTTCTTATTTCGAAGTCATTAGTTGGTGATGAAATCCAACATTGTGAAATCAAGACAAGAAGGGGTTGGGATAAGTGGGTGGAAAAGTTACATTGACGAACTGCTTAATGGAATTACACCCTAGTGCAAGCTCCCACACATAATCATGGGTATACCCTCCAAGGAGCCCGAGTGAGTTTGGCCAACGTCGATTCTAGGTACCATGAAGACTTTCCCCTCCACAGTCACCTCGTGTAAAGAACCTAAAGAGATAGGCTACTAAGGTTACCAACTACAACAGTGATGTCTGGGGAAATAGTTGACAGTCTGATCCATGCACAAAGGTAGGGTATCTAGCCCGAAATAAACTCGAAAGGATTCCACTCATAATTGTGGGTATACCTTCAACCGACCCCCATAATACGTGCAATCTCTACACCAAGACCAAAAAAGTAGGGTGAGTACCTCTGCTAATCTTAATGCGACCTCAGGTTTGACCCTTGTGTGAGAAGGGCTTCCGAGGAAAAATGTAGAAATTGGATTTGAACTCTCCCTATCACAAGATACTATTGTGTGTTTTGATGCTCTAGAGATTGTGCCTCACAACCTATTCCAAAGCGCTATCCTAGCTAATGTTGGTGAAAAATATCCCTAGAAAATAAAAGTTACTAATTAAATTTTATATTTACGTTGTATTTTAGAGGCTATTGCTTACTCAAAAAGGGAGATGGAAGTGAGACTGTGGATGTTGTGACCTTGACCCAATGAAATGAAAAAAGAGATGAATGTGCAATTTTCAATTCGATGAACTCTAGTTACAGTAGGGAGAAGGTATTTTTTTTGGAGTACAACAAGCTACTAATTGCAATTTCTTAATTGCGAATGAGCACAATTCCAAATAATCATGAACTACAAATTTTCCAATTTCTTCTTTTTTCAAATGATTCGAATGTAAAAATGAACTCAATTCTTCCTTTCCAAGACAAAATCAGAGATGTGATGACAAAAGGAAAATGCAATCCAAGAAAATCAAGACACTCTTAACACCGTTCCCAAATCAAATTCACAATGTAGACAAAAACGAAAAATACAAGAAAACCTTTTGACATAAACAAGCAAAAAGTGTTTCTAAATCAACAAACAATCTAGAAAAGAGAATGAATCCAAAACTCCAAACAAACCAAAGACCCTTTGTCAAACAAGCACTCATATGAAGGTCTAAGATTATGTCCTTGTGACAATAAGTATGAGAAAAAACTTGAAAAAATGCAAAGAAAGACTTTCAATAATTGAAAACCAATCAGAAGTAAGATTCAAACTCAAGAATCAATCAATCATGGGCATAGGAAGTTCACCCCAGGATACTAAGGAAAATCTAGATAGTAAAAGACAAAATGACTCACTCCATCAAAACCTACAGGAGTCGTTGCAAGCTGGGTATGGGACACAGTGTGACGAGTTGAAGTCGTTGTAGGCTACTGGCAGAGCACAGTGTGATGTAGCCACACTAAAATGCACAAGCAGGATGCAACGTTTAGGGGTCATCGTAGGCTGCCAATGGGTTGCAGTGCAATGATCTCTGTAAATTTGGAAAAATTGGGAGAAAGACAAAAAATCAAAAGGAACTTCTAAACCTAGGGAGTCTAACTGGATCACCCACAGAATCAGAGAATGAAAAATATTAAAGGTAGGATAAAGGAAAATGGGAAGAAAAAAATCAAAAGGAGTTTGTTTCCCCAGTGGAGTTGTCAATTTTGTTATGGGACTTATTAGTAAATGCGGACATAAATAGATCTCCCTAGATCCACCTAGATCTAGAACAAAACAGAACAGAATATGACACTCTCCCTAAGCTATAATCATTGATTTTACTATTTAACAAGAGATGAGCAACATACCTTTTAAATATTTCTTCCTCTTTTCGTTGTCGTCCTAGCTCCACTCCAATGCTCCTGTGATATTAGATATGCAAGGGAACACAATCCAACCAAAGTGAAAGCAAAATAATATACTCAACGAGAACTTATGCATGTGATCAAGGAATCATACAATAAAACAAAGCGAGTTTTATGGGAAAGAAACATATCATTGTATTATAAATAATGAAAGTGGAGATTACAACCAAAGGCTTGATGTTGCAAGGTCCCCTTCTGATGACCCTTTGTTCCAACACACACACTTGCTCCAACCTTGAATGAACAAGATCCACAATGACTTGATAAACTGAAATGTAGCCCTCGAGTATGGACTGAAGTAGAACTCCTCATCCAATTCTTAGCCTATTCAATAATAATCATGCTTGAATCAACCTTAGACTTTTCCATGAGAAATCACTCTTTATATAGGGGAAAGAGAGATGGTTGAAGATGTTAGGATGATCCCACCAAATCAGAGAAGCGAGTAGGATCCCAACCATATGGATGCCACCTCATCTTCTAGAATATCCCATTCTAGAACTTTTGTGAAGGTCAACCTTTTCTTATCCTTTTGACATCATCGCACCCCAGTTGTAGAGCACCATGCAGAGACGTCACAAACTAGTTTTAGGGCAAAGTGTGATAACTAGGCATCGTCGCACACTACTTCCGGTGCAGCCTGGGACGACCTTCCTTAATAGGGTTTTTTAGCAGAGAAAGCCAGTCACTTTCCTCATGGAGAAAGGCTCTTTTTGGGAACATGAACACATGTTGTCAATGTATCACTATGATGACCAAAATAATGTGTAAGAGTCACATCAGATGCCCCCGATGTAGATAATTCACCTGAGTGAGAGAAAGGAGCATTAAGAAGGATGATATAGAGATACCTTGATTTGGCATAAATAAGATCGTATTGTTCTACCTTTTGGATAGCTTCTTCCTTGTTTATAGTAAAATTCATGGTTACATCCTTGGAAATGAGAGGAAGAAGGGATTTCAAGAACCATTCCATGAGGAATGAATCATCGATCTCAACTTTACACAATTCATGTCTTCTACACCACTCATGGATGTGATCCGAAATGTGAGTGGTAGTGATTTGACAAAAAATGGTCAATATTTCTATCACTATGACATGGCAGACTAGAAGCCGGAAGAAGGTGAGGAAAACTTTGGCTATGGACTCAAAGGTTCTATGGGTATTACCAGGTTGGTATATATACCATTTGGAAGCAACACACGTCAAAGTGCATTGAAACAGTCACATCCTAATCAATACTCGGTTATGTAATTGGAGTAATACCAAAGGTGAAAGGACATTATATGGTTGGAAGGATCCTCTTCAGGCTTACCCTCAAACTTTGGGATGTCAAAGGGAATCTTATTTGGCATATTGGGCTAATTGGGATCATGGAAAATGGGATCAATGGTCAACTTGTTCAAATCAAGGAGATTTAAAGCTGACATGAAGGGCATAGAAGGTTGTTTTGTGTTGGCTCCAACATTAGCTCTAGCCATGGTGGAACTTTGGTTGGATGAGGATGAAGGAACTAAAGAGATGGAAGTGGGTTTGGAATTAGTTGTACCAACACCCCTCGATGGGGAGGGGGGTTTCGTGTTATAAGAGATCAAACCCAAAGGTGGGTTTCAAGTTAGAAGAGATCGAACCCAAAGGTGGGAACTTAGGTCGAAGGCCTTGCAACTGATGAGACTACATCCTATGTGGAGCTATGATATCCATATGCAAATATTACCCTAAATATGAAACAAGCTAATAAAAAGGCTAATAGAATAAAGAGATGAAATAATCAAAGAATAATGATCAAACAACACATGTTCTAATTGTGTCCATGTCAAAATAACTATATCCTAACTCAAGAAAATCCATCATATAAAGAAAAATGATTCTTTTCTCCAAGATGAAATCAAGCAGTATGGGGATCTTCAGTAATGAAAGAGAAAGGAGTCTCAATCATACCTCTAGTCCATACCGTGACACTATCCACTCTAAAATAGAATGTCTATTACCAAATAGGATGGGACCATGTCTAATAGAAAGGATTTTTAAAGTTCCCTAATAGTCAACCTCTATGTTTCAATGTGAAATGACTAAGGGGAATTATTTGTATTCCTATCCCAAGAGTCCTAGCCTAACTACAATTTTATTTTGATGCCCAAGTGGTCTTAAATGTGTGTTATATGAGAGGGTTTATTATTAGGATAAGCTTCGTAGCATGAACCAAGCATAAACTTTAAGGTGTGATATGTGTGCACATGTGGTGTGACTAATTGAAAATGTAAATGCTTGCAAGAAATAAAATTAAACTGCAATAAAATTCAAATCTAAACTAACATGCAAGTAACTAAAGACATGTACTAAAATAAAGTGACTTTTTCCTTTGTCTATGTTACCTTTTAAAACTGAAATGTACTTGCAGGAATTCAGATTTAAAATTAAGAAACAATATATTCTATCCTTTAGCTCACAACCAATCAATTTCACAAAAGGAAATCTCTAATGGAAATTAAAATGTTAGGGGTCCTGTGAGGATCTTTTTCTTTCACTAAGAGGTTGTTCAATTCTTAAATACAAAACAACCTAAGACAATAAATAAAATTAACCTACAACCCCCAGGGTGCAGGGCAGTCTGTCATGGAGTGCATTGTTAAGGCACTCCATTATGTGAAGTCATTGGTTCGAAACCCAAAATTACCTTGTGTGTTGTGTGTGGGGAAGCATGGGAAGACCTGGATGTTATAATGGCAGCATTCAGATAACATGATCGTGTGTCACTCAAGTATGTGCCTGACTAGTTGTTGATTTCGCCAGTCACAAAAAAAATGAACCTACAACTGTAAAATGAAATAAAACTTAATGTTGGAAAGTGAGATGAAATGGATTCTCACATGCATTTACTTCTAGGACAAATAGTAGGCAATGGTGAATTCCTTTCTTCATCCAATATGTATGTGAAAATAAGTGTCTAAGTAATTAATCTTCAATCAAGGTTTTTTTGTTCTCAACCTACTGTAACAGAAAAAAACAACAAGTAAAATATAAAAGAAAATATCCCAAGAAAAGTAATAAAAACCCCGAGGGGTTTTGTTCCCAATCGTATAATTTTATTAAATATGAAACTCTAAGCTATAGTAAAATCACTCTAAAGAAACCTACAAGACCTAAAAAACACTTAAACAACTAGAATAAAACCCTAAAAATTGAAAAATTCAAGTTTCATAACTAATGCATAAACTCATATGTAACAACGTGTTTCTATTTCATATGTTTCTCCCCTTTCCAATGTTTCCCATCGTAGATACTAGCACCAATTAGTGTGTTGGTCAATGCACTTAATGCGCCCAAAAGCTACATTGGATTATTAGAGGTTCTCAAAATTTGTTAACTTGGCTCTGAGACAGTCATGAAGGGTTTTTGACTCGTATTTCCCGAAACAACAACCCCAAAAACAACAAAATAATAAAAATCCCCCAAACATCAAGAAAAATGAAAGAAAAAGAGAGACTAAAAGGGTTTACCCACACACCCAAAACCAAAGATCAAGAGAATGGCTCAGATCACTAGTGGAGTCACCATTTTGTTGTGTAAAATATGAAAAAGGGGTTAGAAAAACCTACAAATCTAGAGGTTGTTATAGATAAAAGACAAATCCGTAAACTAAAAATATAAGACCTATCTCTAAATGAAGTTATTCACTCTTAATTCCTATTCATTAAAGAAAAGGAACAACTAAAGAAAATAGAGAAGAACCAGAACAACAAGCTAAAAAAGAATGAACAATTGCTTCATTTCCTCAATGGAAAAGCTCTCTACATGCACTCATGGATGATTTCTTGGAGAAATGGACTCCTTGGCCTCCTCCTTAGGAGGGTTATTTGTTTCCCTTGAGTGTGTGGTTTCTCTCTCCTCCTTATGGCTACTGCTAGAAATTCTCTCAAGAGACTAGGGTTCTTGAGCTCTAGCGCAAGTCCAGCAACATTTACCTATAATGGGTGGAATGCACGAGAAATGGGGGAGGCCTCTTGGTTTTATAAGCAAATTTCTTGTAAGGTTTTTTTTTTTTTTACCTTTTTGAATAATTTCAAGAGGGAAAAAGTCATAAAAGGGGTTTCCTTACTTTGTAAAGTGAAAATAAATTTAGGAAAAGTGGTTCCTTAAGTTATAATGATAGGAAATGGTGTAAAAGTGGGTTTAGAGATATGATACCCATACTATGATCCAGGTGGATATCTATGGCCACCCACCTATTCCAACTGGCTCGAAACAATTTGTTAGCAATTTACTATTTTTAGCAGTTTTCGGGTACTAAACTTTCGAGGCCATTTTGAGGGCCTAAACGACGTTTTTGTCATGATCGAGAACCCTAATAAACACCATACCCTCTCATTGATCCCCCAAAATGAATCTCCTCATCGATACCTTTCCAACGAGCTATCGTGCGCCCCAAACAAAGATCGTATGCCTAAGTTACGCCCCTGAGAAGTTGATACACCAAACTACCCAAAACGAGGTCCACAAAACTGTTGGATTTTCATCTTCTGGGGTTAGGGTTTTGTATTTTATTTATATTAAAAAGGCCTTTGGAGCCTATTTTTAACCATCATCTTCTTGCAAATGAGCATATCCATCACATCTCTTCTCATAGATACGTTGCCACCATCTAGCGAGTCCTTCACTCAGTATTTCTACAGTTTTGTACATTTTGCTCATTAATAGAAATTGTGTATTATTGTATCTCTGCATTAATGATTATATCTATGATATATCTCTATTATATTATTGGATATCTGATATATCTATGTACATTTATTTATTGTATCTCTGCTCTCACTTCATGCCAAAAAATAATCCATAGCAGTGGTTTCAGAGCAGGTTGCTCTTGATCGTTTGTTAGTGCGTGTCCCCAATGAGGTCTGAGTATGGAAAGTTGGGTCTCCAGCTTGTCTCTCTTGAGGACAATCGCTCTTGCACATCCAATAAATCCTCCATGGTGGAAGAAAATAAAGATGATAAAGTAGAAGATTCTATTAATCTGTTGCTTGAGCAAGCTCTCACGCAACAGAGGGATGGAATGATGGAGAATTTTTCCCACATCCTTCAACGCCTACCGATAACAGAAGGTGCATCATCATCAAGTGGACACTTTGGAGGCACCTCTTATTTCAAGGTACAAGTTAGTTTCGATATTCCCATATTTGAAGGTCAGATAGATACGGATGCCCTAGAAAAATGGTTAAATTTACTAGAAGGTTACTTATATGTTCACAATTTTTTCGACAGGGAAAAGATCACCTTCGCACTCCTTCAGGCTCTCCCCCATGTCAAACATTGGTGGGAAACTTACTGGGAGAAAAGTTCCATAGAGGAGTCTCTAATATATGGGGTCGAGCTCACTTGGGATTTTTTTATGGATGCGGTCAAGGAACAATATTACCATGTTGATAACTATGACGACCAATACATGAGATGGACCACACTGTAGTAAGAGAGGGGCCAAACAGTGCCAGAGTTCAAAAATACTTTCCATACCTTGCGCACGAGGTTGGGTATCAAAGACTCTGAGTGAGATCTAATTCTGAAATACTGCGGGGCTCTGCATAGGTACATCCAAACCGAAATGGATTTTCTAGACATCTCATCACTAGGAGTTGCCTATAGATATGTTGTCAAAATCGAGCATAAATTTAGGCACTAGAAAAAATGGGAGTCGGGTCTGCAAATACACAACAACCAAAGTATGGTAAAAATGACCCTAACAATGATCAGGGGATCAAATTTTGCTCAAAAATAAAAAGTGCTCAGAATCGCTTCAAATCGAACGAGAGTGTAGGCCTCGTCATTACGAACCCAATGCAACTCATTCGGGTTCAAACGGACGTCAGGAGCGAGAGATGTTGCGATCTGTTTGAATTGTCAAACAGGCAAAAAAAGGGGTGCTGACTGTGCAGTCCATACAATCCATACAAGCTGTCGTGGCAGAGTCTGTACGGTGACGTGGCAGAGGTTATGTGGCAGTTTTTGATTGGCTGACAGTTGAGCGAATCATGTTTCAACACATGGCAATTTTTGGTTTGTGGTTGGATGCCACGTGGCCCAATCATGGGTCGCCACGTGGCATCATTATATTGGTTCAAAATTATATGGAGTCCGTGGGATTCGAACCCCGGACCTCCCCCACCGGTCAAAGCCTTTGTAAATTATGCCCTACCAATGGGCTACGCATTGTTCCTTGTTAACTATATGTGTTTGAATGTATTTTAATTAAAGTAATGTTTTTTATGGTGGGGGGTCAGGCTGGGGCTTAGCCCCGACTCGTGGTTATGTTGTGTTAACATGTGACCATAACCATAACATATGCGTGGGAGTTGTATTATAAACGGAGCCCAGTCTCGAGGTTAACACATGACCACAGTTCAAACGTACGGGGTTTACGTTTAAGCCTCCGGTCACATGACCTATGGCATGTGACCTTGCCACGGAGCGCGCGGGGAAGTTATGATTTAAAATTATCCTTTTTTATATTTGTGTGGGGTCACATGGACCCATTTGCCCACGAGCTTGGCGGTTAGGGGCTGGCGCGCCCATAACCGTCCTACAGTTCGCACCATTGCCGCGGTTGTGTTCGGTGTCGGGTTTTTATGCTTTAAATAGCGTGTGTGCTAGGTTGAATGAACAAGGGTGTAATTTGTAGATGTAGAGATAGCAAGCTTGAAGAGGAGACTTCAAGGAAGCCTAACTTCTTCGTTTTTTGGCCAAACGAGGTGCCGAAAAAGCCCAGCTAGGGGTTTTTGGACGCTCTGAAGCCATTGGAGCAGTCTGTTGGTCATTTTGAGCATTGTAAAGCACTTTTTTGAGCACTTTGAGCAAATTATAATAATGATCCATTGGAAGCTGGACCAGGAGATGTAGCCCAAGAGAGGGGTGAACTCCTTTATCATTTGTTGTGTTATGTGTTTATGTTCATTGATTCTGCTGTTGTTTATTTGCGTCTTAAATGAGTAAATCCTTTTTATGATGTGTTGCAAAGTTGATCCATTTGCTTTTAACACATAAACTTTACTTGCAAATATTTTCAAGATTACAAGTCTTCTTCATTTTTAGATCAAGTTGGTATCAGAGCACTGGT
>SNQJ01S0031847.1:60094-72937 GCA_010110895.2 Picea sitchensis
CTAGGGTCTTGTATCATCCACCACCAAGGAACACATCCAAGGATCAATCCAAGCACTAAGCAAGGATTCCCTGGAACACATCCAGGGGCCCCAGAACACATCTAGGGTCTTGGCCATCCTCCAGGAGAATGGCTCTCGCTGCTGCATATAAATTTAACAGAACTTCTTCTAGTTCTGGTGCAGGTTGGGGTGAAAATTCCCTTTGTGGAGACTGATGAGCTCCTCCTTCTTCTTCAACTTCCTTAGGAGCCTCACTACCTTTAGCAATGTGTTTTTCCTTTCTCTTTTTTCTTGTCTCTATGTGAATAGAACTGTCACCTTGAAGAGGGATCTACACCTTAGATTGAGGAGTAGGGGCTACATTTAGTTGCAAATTTGCAGAGAGTTGGAATAGGGGCAGACCCAGGGTTCAACGCTCCAACAGCGCACCAATAAAACCCTAACTACCGGCCCTTTCGGCAACACCTACGAAGCAGGTGAAGTCTCACTCGAGGTAGAGGCAGGGGTGGTTGTAGGACTCAAGTGTTTACAACCTAGTTGGGACACAGATCTATGATCACAGTAATTAACAGAGCACTTAATAGTTAACATTCATTAGTATTTAACCTTTATTCACATCGCAGGTAAAACCCTAATTATAGAGAAGCGCAGTATTCAACAAGATCTAACATATCCAAGCACTTAGCACATAGCAATAGATCAGGTCTAGAATTCATTCACATCTCTAAGCACCAAGCTATTATATCATATGCATCTATCATACATAAAGGTAACAACACTAAGCATAAATGACATCAATCACACAAAGCAACCATAACACAGGATATACGCAGTTCACCCCCAGCATGGGGCTACGTCCACCAACTCTTCTTCTTCTTTATTATCGTTTGTCAATCTTTGTACATGCATAGAGCCTCAAAACCACTCCACATATGATAAGACATATGCACGCACCTCGCCAGATCCTCCTTCCCCGAGCTAGGTACATCACAGAGCCTTTCTTACAATCACTTGCACTTAGCTCTACAAGTTCTCAACACACATTATGCACAAAGCTAACTCAATCACATAGATCCAACCACGACATCACTTGCACTTAGCATAACACAACACTACTACTTAGCACCTCTTCATAATTGTCCTTACTTACATCACCTAATTTTCATGTTGCACATCAATATCTTGCAATTATAAAAACTCTTGATTTGTAGGAAAGTATGAAATGAACACAACATGGCACTAGACATATTTCACATTGTAAATAGAAAAAAGAGCATAATAAGATAGAACTTGAAACTTCATTACAAGAAGATTTGAGGCTATGATACAATTTTCACATAGTAAATCAATATTTTGCAATTATCATAGATCATGATTTGCACTAAAGAATTAAAGCATGATTTTTCTAATGGTAGTTTCCAAAATACTTTTTCTATCATTTTACATCTCAATTGTTTGATTTTAATTCAAATTGGATGATGCTTGGAATTGGATTGATCTGGAATCAGATCCATAGAATTTCTAAAGTAGAAGGCAATTTAAGGGAAAAAAGGAAAAAGAAATCCATGAAGAAGATTAAAGCCGAATTAAGTAAGTGTATATTCAAATAGAATTTTGTTTTTATTAAGACTTGAAAATGGAAAAGTTGCCTAAGTTTGGGCAGTCCTCTTGGGCAGAACAAAAAGAAATGATCATTTGTGGTCATCTTCATAATTTGAGAATGAAATACCCACTATGCAGGCTCTTTCTTATGGTTGCAAACCATCCATGATCACTCTTGTAGACTGTGTCCATGTACTATATCCTATTCATACCTGGCCATATTCTAAAATGTTACAGAGCAATGGTACATTAGAGGACGTCATTGTACTTTGCACTTTCAATGGAAAGGGTTGTAGGATTTGTTTCCAACCATTTGGTAGCCTATTTTCATGAATATTTGTGGTAATATATTAATATGAGACAAAGAACTTTGTCATCTGAGTATGTATATTTTCACAGTTCATCTAATTTATGGGAATAATTCTCCATTCAAATAATCTATCGAATGGAGAACAAATAGCAAGAGTAACAACCTCCATCTATTTTATTGTCATGGATGGGCATTGAATTTCATTGGTAACGGAGTCTTTTGGAGGATCCTTGATTGTGTGGTAAAAATCAAAGCCCGATGAAGGACAAATACTGCCACCAGAGCCAATGGATAGAGGCGAGGGAAAGTCATCATAGCATTCCAAAAATAAGAATAGGAAGTACAGTAAGTACTAAGAATAAGGGGAAAGGGAGTGAGAACTATCCTAACAAAAATTAGCAAAGAAAGACAAAGCCGTAGAAAAATTGGGAGCACCGCATTAAATTGTAGCAGAGTGTGAGAATTATTGATTCAAAATCAATATTGGACAGTTGACATCCAAGCAAGCTATTCATAATCCATCATAGGCAGAGCCAAAGCTTAGCAGAGCAAAGAAAAACCTCAAACAAGGAGTCTGTAAGGTAGATTGAGCATAGGAGATATCCTGGTTATTAAGAATGCAGAAAGGTTCCTTGTCTCTGACTATAGCAATATAGAAACTGTATGAAGAACTCTGTCAAAAATTCAATTCCATAGAAGAAGTTAATTTTAGTTGTAAGCATAGGTATGCCAAACTATGTAACAAAAATTTGTTAGACAATCATTCTTGGAAGACTAGAGCTCACAGATTTTATGCATACTCTGTTATTTGCAGATTTACTAATACATCCTTGGAGATTGATTTCCCGAGAGGGTTTCTACAATATAAAACTCATTTTGTACAGTGTGATGATGTGATTTTCTAATTTTTGTCTTTGACAATATTGAATACCTATTACACTAGAATTTATGCTTGCACACACATGACAGACATAAGCGGCATCAAATCTTCTTTCCAATCTGGTCTCTTGCATATCTACATCAACAATCCTAGGACAAGTGGATTTGAGGCCCATCAGATTTCTGAAGTAAAAATAAAATAGGCTTTACTTTACCAGCCTCCTATTTGTTAGACTACATCCAGCAATGCAAATGTCCTCAAATTGTTTAGTGTACAAATCTATTGCTCCTCATGCAATAAATGCATCCATTTCATAGAGTTCCCAACTTTCAAGCCTAATAGTGTTTTGGTGCGTTAGACCCTTCTAATCTATGTTACTTACCATCAACTATATCTGAGGGGGTTGTTTCTATTAGAAAACCATCCCAAAAAAGAAACTACACCAGAAAACTGTTCTGATTTCCATTTCTGGATAGGAACCCATTTCTAAGAAACGATCGACATTTCTACTGGTCATTTCTTGCAGTTTTCTAGCCTGCGAGAAATGACTGACAGAAAAGGCCCCAAAATAAACAAAAATCAGAAAAGAAAAAAGGCATGCTTAAGAAGTATCATGAAAAGTAAATTTCTCATTAGGAAAAGAAAAAAACACTAAAGTTCCCTTTAAAAAACTAAAACCGCATCATTCGTGTCATTCTTTTACTACAAAACAGAGTTGTAAATGCAAGGAGAAACCCTACACTTGGAACTTGGAGGTTGGAGCAGAGAATGTCACACAATTGGAGCCATGAACTAGAGGATTTCTTGAGGATTTTTACATGCATCAGGCCCTACAATATTTTGGACATGTTTGCACAAGATTGGCTTTAAACTCAAAGTTTTATTTCTTGGGATTTTTAAGTTTCTAGATGTGTATCATTTGCATTGTGAAATCAAATATTATGGAAAGAATCCCAAGTACCCAATCATCAATATCACAAAACACAAAAATCCCTGCCAACCAAAGGCAAACTAATCTCCATTTAAAAGAATGCTTGGATGCCAAAATAGATTTTGAAACTAGATTGTGGACTGCTATATAGTCTACTCATTGATACAATTGACCAAGTGGGACAACAGGATCAAGGCAATGCATATGTTCTTACTGAGTTGCATGTGTCAGGTAGCATTTAGTTGCAATTGACAAAAGGCAACAAATCAAAATATGTGGCCATGTTCTTGCTCAGAGAAGGTGTCCTTAGTAAAATGCTATCATGAAGTTCAAAGACTATCCATAATGTAGAGATAAGGGAACAGATCCCAAGATTGAAATAGATCTAAGGTTGGGTATGTTTATGGGATCAATCCAAATTAGGATCCAAGTTAATTTTTTAAACCTGAAGATACCTTGGGTTATATAAGAAGGCATGGGTATAGGTTTTATTCATTCAATTTTTCAGAGTAGGAAGTAATGGGTGAAGCGTAGCTATGAATTTCTTGTTTTTAGGAATAGTAAACAATGTTGTGATTTGAGTTTCAGATTTGTGTACTTGCTGCTACTTTCTCCTGTTTGATGTGTTTCAATTCCTAGTAAAAATCAGCACAGTTTTAACAGAGATTTCAGTTTCTGTTTTCTTAGTAGGTAGCTTAGAAATCAAACTAGAATTGTTACCATGTGCTACAAATTTTTAACAATTTTTTCACTCTTGGTGCACGTGCAAGTTCTTGGTTGAGTAAAAAACAGCATGGAACGACACTTTCATCTTCCAAAGCAGAGTATAAGGAAGCACTATTTCATCTTGGGAGGTGGTTTGGTTGAGAATACTTGTTGATTTGCAAGTTGAAAAGGTCAATCCTATTACACTTTGCTGAGACATTAAAGTTTTTTGAAGATGAAAAAAATCACGTCTTTCATGAGTAGGCAAAACATGTGGAGATGCAAGTCATTAAATTTAGAAGCTAGTGGAGAATGAAGACAGAGCTGTAGTGTTGTGCAACCCAGGTGCAGATTGTGGACATATTCACCAAGCTTCTTGTTCCATATCAGTTCTTGAAATTTAGAGACAAGCTTGGTGTAATTTGTAGTGTGACCATTAAGGGAGGAGGATACAACTTATATTTAATAATAGTCATAAAAATAATGTTGTGGAAATTTCAAAAATCTGCACATTGAAAGACTTCAGAAATTTTACCTCATTTACTTGAAGTTCTCTAGATCTATTTCATATTGTTTTTGGCCCTATGGATGAATATGAAATATTTATTGCAGCAGAAAATACTTCAATTTTGTCCAATGTTTTCACTACGCAATCTCAAGAAGACACTGCAAATGTACTTGAAGAAGAGATGAATATCACAGCCCTTGGGGCACAATCTAAACCAATGCATAGATCTGAAAATTACTTTTATAACAGTAGATTTGTTACATCACTAAATCTGATTTCTTGTTTCATATAGACATGCCAAAACACACAATGTTTCAGCATGCCTGTCCCAACAAATCAGTTCATTAAAACAGCCATGAAACTACTCATAACAATGAGCAACCAAAGTCTGATTTTCAGATATGCAACATATAATGTCAGGACAACAATAGTACACTTAAATTTTAATGTATTTTGCAAATGAAGATAAAGTACAATACCTCAACTCTTCCTAAGAAAGGACTCTCCAATTGCTTCCCAAACCCTATCTAGGGCATCCACCATCAACAGTAAACCATAACCAGCAATACAAAGGCCTAGCAAGGCATCCCACCAAGCTATCTAGCCACACCAAAGGCTCTACAACAAGCTAGTATAAACACCAACAAGTTCACCCTTGGATCTCCCAATTGCATCCCACAAGCTATCAATAAGAATCACCGAGTATTATTATTGGCTCCCACTTTTGATGACACTCCTTCTCATGTATTATTGGCTACTAATGAGCACTTTTCTCTTGATTTTGAAAAGCACAATAGAGGGATTGGTTCTAAATTGCTTCGTCCGATGCATTACACAGGTGGTGGAGTTGGTAAGCATGGAAAGGGAATTGTTACTGCTATTATGCCTGAGATAAGACAGAGAAAGATGCCTTTAATAATTTTCAACTTCATTGCCTTTTGCAAGTCCCTTTGATCTCCTAACCACTTTTATTTTGCAGCAACCAGATCTTGCACCATTTGTTGATTCATCTACCAATGAGATACTAAAACTTGAATCCACTCCCTATGATTCTTCTATTGATATGTAAAGACCATCTTATGTTTAGCAGGAACCACATGTTGCACCTTTTATTTAGTCAGCACCAAATTCTACACCATCCACATCTCAACCATGCTGGCATCCTTGTCATAGAGAGAGGAGACATTCTCACTCTCCATCCAAGTATTGACATTCTAATTGCCACACTCATTAGTGTTATAGTTCTTCTTCTTGTAGATCAAAGTGAAGAGACATAATGGAACAATATTGTATCGGTGTCTACTATCAGGTTTTATTTTGGTTGGATTGATGATTGGTCATGCCAACATCTAAGCTCTTGTTTGAGAACTTCAAATTAACCTTTTTCATTGATTGTACAAATGTACAACCCTTATTGTTGTCTTTGATTGGTCATCACAATAGTCCCTGCATTTGGCAACTTTCATGGAACCTTTGATTGTTGTTCCTTTTTTGCACATGTGCAAGAGAAAGACACTTTATGATGGTAAGCCCGTCTTGGTGCATGTTGGATCTCTTGTTGAGAATTTAGACCCTTTTGTTCAAAAAACATGTGGTTATCTCTCTTTGGTCAACATTTTCGCTACATCACTCTTAGCCTCAACCGGACTCTTTGCCATCTACTATATCATTTATTAAGACAATTTATTGACAACATTATGAGAATTCAGCTCCCATACTCGATCATTTTGTGCTGGTGTTTTTTTTATGTAATCACTTCAACTAAATTGACCAAAACCAGTATGCTGAGTTGCGGTCTAGTGGCAAGTTAGGAAGCTTTCCACAATGATGACCTAATTCAAAACCTAGTAGGAATTCTCATCAAGTTAAAGCAATTGACCAAGTCCTTCCCAGGTGTCGATCATGTTAACCTAGAAACATTGATTATGTGCTAAGGCAGAGAAGGAGTCAATGGTGTTTCCCCATGCTAATGGGATCTTTGTAGATAAGACCATGTGCAAGTCTTGATTGACCTCAGTACCAAGTTCGGAGTTATACCCTGTCCAGTCAAAGGGGTTTACCTAACCCAAAAGAGAAAAACCTCCTAAAACCTTATCTTTTCATCTCTTCTTAAAATACCTAACAACCATATATTTTCCCCTCTTCTTAAAGTACATGACAATCTAATATAGCAATTTCAGGGGTGATTATTCTAATTTAATCTATCTATATGAGAGTATTGAAATTAATTCACATTGTGAGTGGTGAGATAGACATGGGTTATATGCTATATGGTATTTATTATCCACTCTTAATCAAATGTTAATGAAATCTTGTGGTTTTAGGATTAGTGTTGCAGAAGGATGAAATGTGAAGGAAATATTTGGATATCAAAGCATCCAAATATTATTAGTAAACAAATTTTAAAATGGTTAAAAAAAATAAAATAGTGAATCAGATGGCATATTAAAGGACCATAAGAAACTCTATAACAACAATAGATTGAAAAGTAATTTTATAAAGAAAAAAGGTTGGTACCTATGAGCTTGATGATGATGACAATGACGACGATGAAAACAACGATGATCACAATGATGACAATGAATGCGATGATGATGAGGACGGCGACAACAATGTTGATTATGGTGATGATAATGAGGATGATGATGACGACGACGAGGATGATGACGATGATGACGAGGATGACCATGAGGATGATGACGATGATGACAATGGTGATGATGACGATGATGATGATTATGATGATGATGACGACAATGGTGATGATGACGATGATGATGATTATGATGACGATGATGACAATGATGGAAGTGATGACCATGGAAACGATGATGAGGAGGAGGATGATGACGATGATGTTGAGGAGGACGACGATGGTGATGATGAGGAGGACAACAATGGTCATTATGGTGATAACAATGATGACACTGACGATTATGACGATGACGATGATGACGACGACGATGATGGCGATGATGAAAATGTAGGAAATGATGATGTTGATGAAAATGACAATGATGATGACGATGATGATGATGATGATGATGATAATGACGATGACGATGATGATAATGATGACGAAAATGATGACAATGGAAATGGTGATGATGATGACAATGATGATGACGATGACGATGACGATGACAATGATGATGGTAATGACAATGGAAATGATGACGATGATGAAAATGGCATTGATTATGACAATGAAAATAATGATGATGATGATAATGATGATTGTTGCCGCCTTATACACACCTGGGAGACGTGGAAGAAATCTTCAATCCACTCGGTGTGTCCTTGGGGGCAAGTGAGAGTTAAGGTGTTGTCACTTAATCCTAAACTCCTTTGTCTAGTCCAACTCCTAGCGAAGCCAAGGGGAGTAGTCCCTAACAAATATACTATTTCTTGATCTAAGCTAAGTACAAAAAAATATAGATCTAGGAGTTTATTACTTTTATTCAACAATCAACCATGAATTGAAATACACATAAACAAATCATTCATCCATGATATAACATCAAGCATATACTTGCATAAAAAAAGGATACTCAGGTATGTTTGTTAGATGCAAGTAATATTTAAATTAATTCCAATAGATAACCAAATTGAAGCCTGTGGCTTTGTTGAGTGTGAAATGAGACCAGTGCCTTAAAGTGAATCGTGGGCAATGTAGTTCGTGTGTTTTATTAGGATAAATTGATGTTGAATTAGTGAAATGGTTTGGGCCTCCTTGGAGGTTAGCTCTTTGTTTGGAAACTTGCGGAGAGCTTTACCGAAACTCAATGGTCTCACCAGTAAAACTCACTTAAAGTGTTGGATGTCCAAAATGGATGGGAAGCTAGGTCTCGAGAGGGCCCGCCTTACTTCGTAGGTCACTTAAAGGCGTTTTCCCGTGCATTAAGCTAACTACTTTAGAGATTGTCCTAATTAGACTATCAACCACTGACCAGCACAACGTGTATGAACTTACTTCCAACAGATCGAGACTAGCTCGCAACTAGAAGGGTCAGGAACCACACTGTGAGCTGAGGGGAATTTGTTTATTTTAAACTGGAAATGAAATGTGAGACTAATTATTAATCCACTCTGACTAGGCCTCTTTCGAGGAGCTAAGGGGATGGTTTATTTCCAACTTGAAATTGCAAGAAAGTAAAGTTAATCTAGCAATTAATGTTCTAATTTGCAAAAGGAAATCTAATCTAGATTGTTGTTTGATTTTAATTTTACAACTGAAATGAACCTGTTCAAATGCTCGAAACAAGAAAAGACAAGAAACCAATCAAGAGGAAGATCCTGAAGCACAACACACCCTCCCCGGGGGAAAATCACAGTGAAGCCTCCCTTGGATCATTGATTTTATTACCACGGTTACAAGTGCTCTTTTAAGAGTCTTTAGATCTCTTCAAGTGATATTGGATCCTTATATATGGATCATGAAACTTAAAATTTTCACTTTTTACAATGTTTAAGAAAGTAGGACCACTTTGGGGGTCTTAGAGACTTCAAGTTCTTGTTTTTTCAGTAGAATTTCCTCTTGTCCTTGCACCAACCTGCACAAAATCAGCGAACAAACAAGATGCAAATATGGCCAAAGACACTTTAAGAGTGCTTTGGGTTATTAGTTTATAAAACCAAAAACATTTCTAAGTACAATTCTATGGTAAACCAGTAAATTTATGAATTTAAAACTAAGTAGAAAAAGCCCTTTTCTTACTATTCTTTTCACTGTCCTAAAACAGAAATATAAAGACAGTAAGCTTTGCTCAAATATGGAAATTAAACTCTTGGAAAATACCTATCTTTAGCCTTTAAAAAATTGCCGAAAGAAGTGAGACTAAAGATGAAATAAAGCAAGCTAGATCTAATTAAATCTTTCTTTAGAACTTGAGATCTAAACTACTTGCTTTGAAATACATAAAGTAGATGAGACATTCAACCTTAGAAACCAACAATCCTTTTACTTTATGTGTATTTAGAACAAGTAACCAAGGGATATAGAATTTGATGAGAAAGAGAAGAAATAAATGCTTGATTTTCTTGAACCCTTGGGCAATGGAGTCTCCTGTTTCGATGGAAAGTGGAGGGACTATGTTACTTCACCACAATTTTGAAGAATGAGGGGGAAGAAAGCTAGCTTAGCCTCTCCTTCAAATAAGATATCCTGCACAACTTCAAACTTCTTGCAAAGAGGTTAACCGTATTGGTGTCATATAATTTAGAAAAATTTGAGAGCATGAGAATTAAACAAAATAAGCATGCACATCAAAATACCTAGCATATATAAGACAATAGAAACAAGAAGCAAGAAATCTTCCTACCTCTATCCTATTGAGAGATAACTCCCTTTACAAGGCCAAGATTCACCAAAAATTATAAGAAATAATCAACAAAGCATATACCTCATATACACCATGCACATAGATGATCCACACACAATAGCTCTACACCGTTGAGTAGCCTCCAAAGCCTTTTTATTCAAATAGAAATGATATTCTGATTACACTAGCAAGCATCTCAACCCAAGCTCCAACTAACTAAGCAAATGGGAGAGTGATTTATTATATAGCAAGAGGGTGAAAGCTCCCATGAAGGAGGGCGCACCACATGTAGAGGGAGGGCGCACCACATGTTAGCATAAGGCTGCCAAGTGTGTGGGAGAGGGCTGCCACCTCTCCCCACACTCCAAATCATGCCATTTGTAAAGAAAAGGTTAGTAGGGAGGGCGCCACCTCTCAAGAGGTAGGCTGCCCTCTTTAGAATGCCCCACCTCTCCAAGAGGGGTGCACTTCCTTTTGAGCACATGCTCAAAACTTGCTAACACCTCATCACACAATCCTCAATCACATCAATCTTGTCTTCAATGATTTCCACCTTGACTTTTGTGCCTTTATTTCGTCTCAAACATGTCCCCACATGTTTCCTTAATTTGTGCCCTTGTTGATTTTTTTTATGATTTATTTGACTTTTTTGGGTTTTGTGAGCAAAAATGACTTTTAATTTATTAAAATCACTATTTTTGCTCAACTAAGTGGGTACTTAGGTAATATGGGTGCTTTAGGTCCAAAAATGACCGTCCCCATGGCATATTAAGTCCCCTAGTACCACTTTTTAAGTCCCCATGGCATATACTCCATCTCTGGAGGGATTGAGTGAAAAAACTCATAAATTATAAATTGCCTTAAAACGGAAAAATATAATTAGTAAGTAAAAAAAACACTCCAGAGTATAACTCACGCTTAGGACTCAAGGTGGCTAAGACCTTTTACAAGTTCATCATGCAACATCTCTTATTACAATTTTTTATGGAAATGTAAAAGAAAACGGGTGGTCTTTATGACCGGCTGAACTTCTGAACTCTGAATTTTGAACAACAATGTTCAAACTTTGGCGGCTCGCGGGAAGTCCATCCTAGTGCAACTTTGATGGATAACAATGACAACAACGATGATGATGATGATGACAATGATGATGATGATGAAAATGATGATGATGAGGAGGACGATGATAATGTTGATTATGGTGATGATAATGATGACGATGATGATGATGACGACAACGATGATGGCGATGATGACAATGATGGCAGCAATGACCATGGCCTTTTCATAGGTCTCTTCACGTGTGTCAAACTTTCGATGAAAGTTCGTCGTAAGTTTGACGGATAAAGAATGTGTCGAAGTTTCGATGAAATTTCATCGGAAGTTCGATATATAGAGAACAAAGTCGTAATTACAATGAACTTCGGGGAGTCCAGAATTGTTTTTCGACAATACCATTAATTTTATCCTTATCGTCGTAATATTTCATCGAATATTGACCACGTATGTACTAGTGACATTTGGTTCTGATACCATATCAAAGTTTAACATACACATACACATAATACTTATAGAGAGATAAATATTTGATGGTGAAGATTTTCAGCCCCAAAACCATCTAGAAAAGTGTGCCCTCCCCTAAGGATCAGTTTGGGACTCTTAGCGCACCTTTTCAGTGGTTGGATCTCCTGGAAAGTGAAACCCTAGTTTCACAAAGTACCAGAAGTACCAAAGTACCAGAGGTACCAGAAAACCAAAAGCACTAGACCAGAAATCCGTAGATCAAGTTTGGAGAGCAAAAGTTGGATTTTCTGATATCCAAACACACCAAGCGCACCTCCTGGTAAGTTCAGTTTTTTATTTTGAGCGCTTTCATTTTTCGGTCATTTTCCTAGCTCCAGGTAAAGATGTCTACAAGCGTTAAGCTTGTTGACAAGTTAGAAGGAGTGGAAAACTTTCGTGCCTGGAAGTATAGGATTGGCCTCATTCTTGAAGAAAATGACCTAGCAAGATTCATCAAAGAAGAATTACCGGAACCCGACGATGCTGCATAAAAGGTAAAGAATCAAAAGGACACAATAAGGGCCAAAAGAATCATTGCAGATTCAATTAAAGACCATATGATTCCTTATGTGTCATCTAAGAAGACCCCGAAAGAAATGTTTGATTCCTTGACCAGACTATATGAAGGAAAGAACATAAACCGGAAGATGAATATTAGAACTCAACTGAAGAATACAAGGATGCAGAAAGGAGAAATGATTCAAGAATATTTCTCCAGAATCTCAGAATTCAAAGAACAGCTAGAATCTATTGGAGATATCATAGACAAAGACGAACTCATAATGATGGCCCTAAATGGTCTCACAAGACCTTGGGATTCTTTCATCCAGACGATATGTGCCAGAAAGGAGAAACTAAAGTTTGATAGTGTATGGGAAGAATGCATCCAAGAAGAAACAAGAGTAGTGAATCGTGAAGCGTTACTAGCAAGGGATGATGATCAAGCCCTAGCTACTCACACCAAAGGAGGAAGGAAGAAACCCTACTTCCAAAAGGATATTCATAAAGAACCTCAACAATCAA